>OVAN01007037.1:0-20283 GCA_900406275.1 Anastatica hierochuntica | reverse complement strand
ATTGTATTGGTAGCTCACCTGTACATGCTATAGTACTATGTAATATAACTCATCATAATAGTACTTTTTAAATGCTTTGGTAGTGTTGACTATTATAGCGTGTTTCTTGATTGCTATTGTTGGTTTAATCTATTATAGCGTTTGATACGTTTTGTATATTGTTTATAATAGCTTCAATTTAATGCTCTGAATTGTATTGGTAGGTCACCTGTACATGCTATAGTACTATGTAAAATAACTCATCAAATAGCTATGACTCAAGGCTTTGTAGCAAACTTTTATATACAATAATAGATGTTTTTATATCACTAATTTACTCAACACAAACTGTTATAAATACCATAGTTGTAAACCTTATTAGCTCAAAACACATTATTTCCAGAAAGATTTCACAAGTTATATATAAAGTCTCAAATACATACACACACAATACCAGTACATTATTCAACTTCAATAGTACATAAAACATACCATCAAACCATTACATGAGTCTCAAACAAGTGTAAAGAGATAACCTGATTTAACATAAGATGACTTTGTCTTTTGGTCATGCAATGGGTGAACCAATTGCATCTCCCATACACTCTATCTCACTTGATGAGCGTCAAACTGCTGCCTTCTTCACCTTAACGACATCAACTCAAACTTTGACTCCGTTTGGCCCTAGGGGAACAAAGTGGCAAGTTACTTCTGGGTTGTCCAAAGCCCATCTTCCTTCAGCAACAACCTGCTTCTTTCCGTCAACATCCATCAGCTTGCACTTCTAATTCTCTTTTGGAACTTCCGTTGGAGCGTGAAGCTGCAATGGTTCCAACACAAAATAATTCATTACAGTAAAAGCATTAACATAGTAATTAAAACGACATAAAAGAAAATTACCATAGATCTTCGAGTAGGAGATTGTGGAGTTGGTTTAACTTTCTTTACTACTGCAGGTTTTGGACATGATGGTGGAGTTTTCTGCTTATGAGATTTAGAACTTGGTGATTCAGATAGTGGGACCTCTGGTGATGCAGATTCTGAAAATTTTGGTGAAGCAGAGACTAAACCTTTTGGTGAACCAAAGACTGAACTTTTTGGAGAAACAGAGACTGAAACTTTAGGTGATGCAGAGACTGAAACTTATGGAGATAATTTAGAACTTGATGCTTTAGCAGAAGTTGTATTTTTCTGAGTAAGAGATCTTTTAGATGTTGCAGCTGTGTCATCTTCAAACACACACTTCTTGGCAGGTCATGCTACAAACGATTTCAAAGAATTCCCAAGGTATGGCTTGTCTTTAGTAGGCCTCCATAGAAATCTGTCAGGTTCATGTACCACATCCAGAAAAACCTTCACTGCACTTGGTCCGAGCGGAAGACCATTAACCAATGCTTTTGAATCTTGACTCAGCCAACGTCCTTTAGCAACAACAACTTCATCACTTTGAGCCCAATCTAGAAGCTTGCATTTTTTGGTAAAATCCGCCGTTGGACTCTGTCATACACATACATAAATCAAACAACTTATGCACTACTAGAGAACTACAAAATTATAGAGATTGATATATGGTTATGTGGGAGAAACTTTACCATTAGAGGAATATCTTCATTGTCTATGAGAATACACTTACTGACTTATCATGCAATCATTTCTTCAACAACTTGGTCAATATTATGCATCTCACCTCCATGTCTCCATAGAAAGGCATCTAATTTGATTGTATTTTCAACCAAGACTTTAACAGCATTAGGACCTAATGAGATGTCATCGAAAATGTCTTTTGGATCAGAAGAAACAATACGTCCCTCAACAACTTTGTCATCAGTAATATCCCAATCAACCAAACCCACACTTAGGACCGGTTCTTGACTTAACACTCTACAAATGTGTAAGTTTAACGTGTCAGAATTTACAAAACACATTCCAAAAAAACAAAATGAGCCTTAAAGGAACTTAATCTTGCATCAGCTGATTTTTCACCTATTTCAACATCTGGTCTCTGCAACATAAAGGTTTTCATAGTAAAAAACCATGTAAGAAAAAGGCTGATTAAACTAAGAGTTTACGTCTGATAAATTATAGCTTACTTGTTTCTTGTATCTGCCAAGTTCATTTTCTAACTCAGAGACCCTGCCCATTAAATAAAATTAACTCTCTTCCATTTGAGTCATAAAATGTTTCTTCACTTTAAAACATGTTAACTTGGTCTTATTCATGCTTCTACCCATTGCCCTAATCCTGCTAGAATTTTCAGGTCCTAAGAGCTTTATTAGTTCATCTTCTCTTGGTTTGTTGAATTTGATGGAGCATCACTATTAATAATCTTAGCTGCTTGTCTCTATAACACATAAAATACTAACATTCAAAGTATAATCTTCAATAAGAACTAAGTAATAAGGCAATGACTTACAAATTTCTCAGCTGCTTTCATATTAATTGGAGTACCATCTTTTTTAGTACGTGACTTGACCCAGACCTTTATCCTAGTCACTTCAGATGGATCTCCACTCTCCTTTTTCTGTGGAAAAATTAACAAAACATGCATTATCAATCTAGGTAATGTTATATGCAAGTCTTTTAAGCGTAAAGAAAAATTGTGGTACCATATCTTCTGCGAGTATGACCATTCCCTTACGGCTAGAAGTGTGAGGAATCTATAAGCGTCTTCTCTCTTTGTATGAATCACTCACAACCTAGGATATAAGTGTTAGTAAGACATTCCAATCCAAAAGACCAAGTCAAAAGACATAAGAAAATACGTTAAAGGCTGGACTAGTCTTCCCTTTCACAAATTTTTGCCATTCGAATTGTGTAACATTCTTTGGACGCAACTTCATCCTCTCTTGCATAGTATTAACTTCAGTCAATATCTTGGTGACTAGGCGTGACTTGGAAGATCTCCAAAGACCACCCATTTGCTTCATGAAAACATCCTTCTGATACTCCTCATCAATCTCAAACCTTACTTGTATTCACAAAATGATAAAGTTAACAATGAAAAACTCATTTATATAACTTAGTATATCAGATGTAAAGGTAAATGAGAAGGTAACCTCAATAGAAATCCAGAGAACTGTTTTAATCTCTTCAATGATTTGTCTCTAATCTTTAATTGTCACAAGAACATGTTCCCTCACCAATGGACCAAGGTATGATGACGGCAAAACAGATCCTGGCCCGACAGGTTCTCCCATATCATTGAATGCAACTTTCACTCAGGTATTTGGATCTTTGGCAATGTGTTTCATTTTTGTAGGTCCTCACTGTTTCTTACCCCTAGGTTGCTCTGCATGCTCATGGTCTTCAAACATTTCAACCTCACCAATAGGATCTTCGTCACCATCCTTTTCCACAGTCTCTTTTTCTTTGTCATTATCTTTCACTCCAACTGAAGTCTCATCATCTGCAGCTTCTCCATTCTCTTCAGCCTCATCTGACCTATCAACATCATCTTCCCTATCAACCTCATTTCATTGTCAGCCTCTACACCCTTTTCAGTCTCTTCAGCTTGTGATTCTTCTTCTTCTTCATTGGTATGTTGTTCTTCTGTATGCGTGCTTTTTACCACAATACCCATGTATTCCACCTCATCTGCGACTTTCTCTTTACTATCCTTCATCTTAATTACCTTCTTCTTGCCATTTTTTCGCAGCCTTCTTACGCGCCATGTTAAGTCACCTGAAACATACAACAATTTAATCAGCAACCCAATACAATTCTTAAACAGAAACCACACAAACTAAAAAGAAACCAAATAAACAAAAAATGCTCAAGCAGAAACCAGACAAACTAAAAAGAAACCCAAGTAGACAAACAATGCTCAAGCAGAAACTACACAAACTAAAAAGAAATCATATCACACATAAATGCCTTCACAACCAACTCGGGCTTTCTGATCTTCTTCTACTTCTTCATCCATTTCAACTTGTGAGGGTAATGGTCCGATCTCTGCATTCACTTTATTTTCCTCTTCCTCACTGTATCTTCTTGAAAGACTTTTTCATACCACATACCAACTGGAAATATCATTCTCTCTTGAGTAAAACACTTGCTTGGCCTGAGAAGCTAAGATGTAAGGATCCCTTGAAAAAGAAACTTAACTCTGACTCAAATTCACAAGTGTATATCCATCTTCAACCTTAACTCCGTTACCTCTTACTGCCCATTGACACTGGAAAATGGGTACATAGAAGATATTATAATCCAACAATATGATCTTTGTTACTCTTCCATAGTATCATACTAAGTCTGAAACTTGTGAAGTGTCTCTAGCGTTCGCTCTGCCCATTGAAATTGCCTCATAAAACATCCCATTATTCTGACTCTTTCTATCAACTGAGCTTATGTTGAGCCTCTGACCATTCACTATGTAACCTGTGTATGACCTTGCAGTGCATCTAGGACCATATGCCAACCATTTCAATGTCTTATCGTGGCTTTATGAATGAATTGGTACCTACAAAATACAAATATTAGTAATTATCATCATTTACATAGAAGCACATTTCTAAATTTAAAAAGGAGTATGCAGTACTTACCTGCTCCTTTAGCCAAGAAACAACATTCTTAGTATGCATACTTCAAAAAAAGTTGCATCTCTGTTACATCTTGCATTTGTGTCTTGCAAATACTGTAGGTGCTTGCTTGTGAAACAAAAAAAAACAAAGAAATCAGACTTTGTATTCAACACATAACAATGACATGTCAAACATGTATATTAACGGCAGTAACTTACTCCACATAATGATCCACGCAAGCCATATTCTGAATCATAGCAAGATGGGCTATTCTCTTCTCCATAACAGACAAAGTAATTGAAGTGGCTGCAGATATTGGACGACCTTCTAGAATAGACTCGTTCTCGTACTCTGTATTTCTATCTTGTTTTTCTTTGACACTTGTTGTCTTTTTAAGGAATTCACTACAAAACCGCATATATTCTTCTGCCATGTAGGACTCAGCAATACAACCTTCAAGTCTTGCCAAGTTTTGTAACCCAATCTTTGAGCACTTTCATGTACCTACAAAGAAGTTAATGTTTAAATTCCATTAGATTAAAATACAAAATAATGTAAAAAATAACAGAAAGTCAAGTTATACCTCTCAAATGGATACATCCATCAGAAATGGACTGGTCCACTTAGTGTAGCTTCCTTTCCTAGATGAACTTCAAGTGTACCATAATATCGAAGAAGCTAGGAGGAAAACATCTCTAAAACATACAAAGAGTCTCCACAATTTCAGCTTCTAAAACTGAAAGCTGCTCCATATCAATAACTCTTTGACACATGTGATTGAAGAATGCGCATAAGCATAATATTGCATACTTAGGACCTTTAGGCAATAGACCTTTGGGTGCAACTGGGAGGAATTGTTGCATCAGCACATGATAGTCATGTGACTTAAGTCCTGATATCTTACTGTCTGCTAATGATATACCTCTTGCTATATCTGAAAAATATCCATCAGGCCCTTTAAACTCATAAAGTCTCTTACTGAAGACTTTCTTCTCATCCTTGTGCAAAGACCAAGGTGCTGCAGGAAGATATGTTCTTTGCCCTTTAGTTGTAGGGTGCAGATCCTTTCTAATACCCAGAAGTTCTAGATCTTTACGAATATTAAGCCCATCCTTTTATTTCCCACAATGTAGTACTGTTGAGACAATGCTTGCTGCTACATTACGCTCTATATGCATCACATCCAGATTATGCCTTATAGAGATTTCCTGAGTAATAGAAACAAAAGTAAATGTATGAGTTCAAATTACCTTCCAATAAGGCAGATTGAAGAATATTGATCTTTTCTTTCATCTTGACAACTCCTCCTTGCCTACTTCATCTTCTTCCTCTTCCTCATATTCACTAGACACATCTTCACTATCAAATTCTATTATTTTCCTCTTCCTTCTGGTTGCTTTTACATTCCCAAAATGGTTTTAAAAGTTTCACAGGTTGTGGAAATATCATGACCATATAATATTCAACCCTTTATCCCATGCTTAGAGTGTCCATCAAACCAAGCCTTCTTTGATATATATGCATGTTTTGGTGGGAGACCCTTCCTATGAGACATATAGACATGCTTTTTACTAAATTTGAGCCACTTACTGTTTGTGTGTTTCCCACACACAAGACAACCATTTTTCCTTTCACTTTACATCCAGCTAGATTTCCATGAGCTGAAAAATCACTAATAGTCCATAGTAGCATTGCTTTGAGAGTGAACAAAGATTTACTGCAAGCATCATATGTTAACTCACCTACACTCCACAAATGGTTTAGATCATCTAGTAAGGATTATAAGTAGACATCAATGCTGTTACCAGGTTGCTGTGGACCAGTAATCATCAAGGTGAGCATAATATTCTCCTTCTTCATGCATTCATCAGGTGGCAAATTATAGTTAACTAGTAGGACAGGCCAGCAACTATACTTAGTATTCTTCATGTTGAACGGGTTGAACCCATTTGTGGATAATCCAAGCCGCAAATTCCTCTCTTCAACAACAAAACATGGATATTTGTCATTCATTTGACTCCAAGTCACTGAATCTATAGGGTGTTTGAGTTTCCCGTCGCTGCTCTTGTTATTAAAGTGTCATCTTAAGCTTCTAGCCATGCCATCAGACCTAAACATCCTCTTGAGCATTGGGATTATTGGAAAGTATCTTAATACTTTCTGAGAGACACCTTTCTTGATCTCACCAGTACGCATAACCTTCCACCTTGATTCATTGCACTTAGGACAATTATCCAGCTTCTTGAATACATTTCAGAATAGGTAACAGTCATTGATGCATGCATGAATCTTTTGATAACCCATATCAAAATACTTCAGAAATTTCTTCACATCATAAAATGATGTATGAAGGACATTGTCCTCTGGTAACATATCTGGCAATGTCTCTAGCAGCTCATTGAAGCTCTTGTCAGACCAACCATTCTGAGTCTTGACTCTAAATAGTGAGACAATAGCAAATAGCTTGTTGTGGTTGGAGAAACTTAGATATAAAGGTGTTTTAGCATCTGCTAGCTTTGCCAAGAACTCATCTTCTTCCTTGTCCTTGTCCTCTTCCTCTGCCATCTCATAGTAGTGATCCTCATCTAAATCCTCATCTAAACACTCAACAGCTCTATATAACCCGCTGATCTCATCATTCCGATGTTTATCATTGCTTTCACCGTCACCCACTGATTTCACTTCTCCATGATGGTACCAATGCTTACACAACTTGTAAACTTCATCCATGCCCCTCGTCACTAGATGATCTACTATAATACTACCTTTGTGTCGATCCACATTGCGGCAGTCTTTGCAAGGGCATATCATCATCTTTATTTCTCCTGAATCTCCGGTCACAGACCGAACAAACTTCCATGCACCTCTCTCATAATCAGGATGAAGTCTTAAGTTTAAGAGAACAAAAAATTCTTAGATTATCCAAACCCCAATGGATACCTAGCTATATTAGTAAATACCATATGTGCAGAGATGAACCCATGTCTTGTCCAACATTATACGATCTAATCTTAATTAAAACCTTTAAAAAAAGCTAAAACCTGTAAGTATAAAATCAAACAACTCAGAGAACTTATCCAGCTTATCATGTGAATTACACACTATCAAATAAGACTATGTCAAACACATATCACTAAGTTAGAAATAATTACACACTATCAAACACATATACTACAAAGAAACAACAAAAGCAACATACACATTATAATCAAACAAGCATAACAATCATAATTCAACAAGAAAAGAAATGAATCAATACACTAAAAAAAATATGGATGATGAGACTAACTTGTCGTGTCTGTAGTGCGAAAGTTAAGCTTCAGTTTTCATCCAGAATATTACAATCACCAGTTTTTATACATAGAAAAAGCAAACAATACATCATGATACTTCATTGCAGAGCAAAAAGATCTATCTATGAACAAATAGCTTTCAAAATCAAAGTGATTGATGTAAAGAAGAATGAAACAAAAAGAAATAAACAACAAACAAAATAGAAAGGATCAAAAGCTTTCCTAGTGAAGATTTATACAATCTAGCGAAGAAAAATGTGTTGATCATTTGCTTTGTTTAAGTAGTTAATCAGAACAGATGAAACAAAAATCGAAAGCTTTACAAAATTCTTTAAACTTAAATCAAATCGAACTAACCCTACCACAGAGACATGCGAAAAGAAATTTTGGGAACTGAAGTTAGAGAAATCACAGATTTAGGAAAAGAAAAACCATATAAATGTTGTCACAGGATCAAAAAATCACAGATCTAGTGGAAACTCTGGATGAAAACTCAACAATGATTTTAGATTCTGGAAAAATTATCTTCGTTGGAGATTGTAACAGAGGACAAATTCGTTGTTGGAGACGGTGGCTTCTCGTGGCTAGGTAAGCGGTGACAGTTGCTTCTTGTGGCTAGGTTGGCGGAGACGATGGTGTCAGTTTTTCTTTTTGGTGTCTGCTATGTTTGAAGAGGGAGAGGATAGAGCTTTCCTCGATATTGTCTAAGTGTTTGACGATTTTACCAAAATTTAGCTATGTGTTTGGCGGAAAGCTAGCTAAAAAATATTAGCTACAATTTTTTTTTTGTTACTGTTTAGTAGCTAATTATAATAAAATTATCACAAAATATTTTTGTATCTGATTTTTAAATAATTATATTACCAATAATTAGTAGCAATTTCGTTACAATAAAAATTGTAACGTTTTTGTCACTAATTAGATATATATTACCACAAAATGTTAAAATTTTTTTCTAACAAAAAATGTTAAAGTTTTTATAATTATTTTGTGTTGTCACAAATTTGTAGCAATTTTTCGCTAATTACCTATACATCTAGTGTTTTTAGTAGTGTAGGGTTTGGGGTATAACATTTTATATAGTTTAGAGTTTAAGGTTTAGGGTATATGGTTTATATTTTATATAGTTTGTAGTTTAGGGTTTGAGGTATATAGTTTAGGTTTATAGTTTAGGATTTGGGGTTTAAAATTTTATATAGTTTTGATTTAGAGTTTAGGATTTGGGTATATAGTTTAAGTTTAGGGTTTGGGGTATAACATTTTATATAGTTTATGTTTAGAGTTTAGGGTTTAAGGTATAACATGTTATATAGTTTAGGTTTTATTGCACAACATTTTATATAGTTTAGGTTGAAAGTTTAGGGTTTGGGGTATATAGTATATGTTTAAAATTTAGGGTTTAGGGTATAGAGTAAAATACTTTATATCCTATCTTAGCATTTTAAAAATGTTATAATAGAAGAAAAAAGTTTCGCCAAATGAAAAACCGCTATGTATTTGGCGCCCATGGATCCAAAACTGAATTTTTTATTCCCTTTTAACGAATTATATGCATAGCCTTTTTAAAATGCTATAATAGAAGAAAAAGTTTCGTGTAAACAAAAATTGGCAAAGTGTTTCGCGCATATAAAACAAATCAGGCTCCAAAACTGAAACTTTTGTTCCCGCTCAATGAAAGTTTGGCATAGCGTTTAGAAAATGCTATAATATACCTGCACAACATCTATAAAAGCAGTTCGTGAAACCATGCTATCTTCATATACTATCAATGCTCATATTCTTTGTAGTGGTTGATTGTAAAACGAAGTCTCACTTTTGAAAACCAACCAAAGTAGAAAACCAACCAAAATAAAAAACCAAGACTAGAGAAGAGACGAAGATGAATGCGAAAGAAAATAGCGGTGGAGACGTTGGACGAAAGAACAACGAAGGAGATAGCGAAAGAGAAAAAACGAAGAAAAAAGCAATTTTAAAGGAATTTTAGATGATAAGATGAAAATTATATTGAGGATAATTTAAAAAATAAAACAAAATGCATTTTGATATTACAAAAATAATTAAGGTGTAATGGTCATTCGGTAAAAAAATTAGTGTTAATTTAGTATGTTTTTTTTTTATTTGATAAATGTTAATTTAGTATGTTGTCTTTTGAAGATATTAATCAAGTAATTTTAAAATTTTTACTGTTAGTCTAAGTAGTTTTTTCATTAAAAAGAATCAGCTAAAGGAAACAATGTATTTATCTAAGAAGCTTCTAGATCAATTGGTTCGAAAGCTTTAATCAGTAGAACTACAGGGGCTCATAGATCGTTTCTATATTATATAAATGTCTTTTTGCAGCTCTTAGTAATTTAAAAAAGAGAGAATTACCGATATATATATTTGGCACCTCAATTATCGAAATATGACTTTTTGTCACTTGGATATCTTCTGAAAATGATTTTACTTATTATCCTCTAGCTAGACCAGATGAAGCGCAACAAAAGCAATAAAGCATTAATTATTATTATTTAAACAAAAAAAGGTCAAGAAAAGAATGAACGAGTATTTTATAATTTGTTGTCAATAGTGGACAAGGAATCCGTGGAAAAAAATTTAGATTTGGTAATCGTTGTTTACAGTGAATGGATTTTTGGTGAATGTCCCAACAATAATCATATAGACATGTTAGATAGCACAAAAAATTATGGATGAATTGTTTGTGAATCTTGTCCATTGTTCATCATTGCATGTCCATACACACACTATATATATATATATATATATATATATATATATATATTACGCATGATGTTGTAATGTTATTCATACAAAGAGGATTATCATATGTAGCAACATAGAAAATTGGCTACATAAATAGTGATGCTATGGACAATAAATGATGAACACAACTAAATTAATACGTACAATAACCATGTAGATTTCTTCAGGTAACACAAAACTCATGGAGGGATTGTTTGCGTTTTTTATCCACTGATACATGTCCACGTATTCAATATATAGTAGTCTATTATGCATTTAATTTTCAACAATTTTTTTTTTTATCTAACTAGTCACCTTGTCCTTTAATATTTATCCAATTTGTCCACTCTTATGTCAGAGTATAAATCTTTACAAGTTAAAGACTCAACATAATGTTGTAACATTACTCATTCGAAAAGAATCAACATATGTAACAACATGAAAAGTCGACTACATAAATAATTATGATATCGACAAGAAATAATGGACAATAGTATGTGGACAATAATCGATGCTGGTTAATTCGAGAAAACATTGATGTGAAATAATAGTAATGTTTACATTACTATGTCATTACTGTAGTACTAGGTCTAATTAAGGCAATAAACATAGACTATAAATCAATAAAATTTTAGGAGTGAAAAAAATTATATTTGAGGATTTTTTACAAAAAACTTATTTGCTATCCAAAGAAAAACTAGGGATAAAAAGGTAAAATAGATTTGGGAGAGTGTGAAAATGAATTAATCTAGGGCTTTGTAATATTGATTACAATTTTCTATAGTACTATGTCCACATTTTATCCACCATTCGTATGTATTCATATATTCACATCCTACTGCTTCTTAGTCCATTATCTATAACCATATTATTACATCTTTTATCCATATAACATTAGTCAAGCAAAATCATCCATGGATTATCATCCATACAAGACTATCCATATTTCATTAGTGATATTATGTCTTGTCTTTTGGTAATGAAATAAAAATCAGATCATCGGAACCTTTATGTTTTTAATTCACGTAAATTGTGTTTTGAATTGTATATCACAATTATATGTTGATTAGAATCACTGCAACCTTTCTGTTCATAGTACATATATGTTTAGCGTGAAACATTAATGAGGTTCTTCAAACGTATAATTATTTAAAAAAAAAATTAAAGATCAATGGTTGGCGTGAAACATTTATGAAATTTCTTAGATCCAGATCACTTTTTCTTATGGTTTAGTCAGGAAGGGGAAACTTTTGTATTAAGAAAATACAGCTCAACAAAAAGTATGTATTCTTCACAAAGTACTTATTTTGATAAGTGTTGAAAAAGTATCTATAATGGTAAATAGTTCATAAAAAAACTTCCATTAATAAGATATTACATTATTAATGTTAAATAGTTTTTTTAACAGAAAAACTATTTAACCTTAATAAATCATAACTTTCAAAAATATTTATTCGTAATATTTGAATTTATTAAAAGTTTATAGTTTATCATTAGGAAAATAGTTTATGTAGATTGATTTGGTTTTGTTAAGTAAGCGAATTTTACCACGAATTGATTTCGTTCTCTCTCTAAGCTCCTTGTAAAGCATCACATGTCTTTTTCCATCACTATTCAGATTGTGAAAAGAGTAAAGTTGTATAAAATGATTTCTTCATTAATTATCTGAACACTGTACATACTCCTTATATACATCCCTTATAGTCCTAAGTATATACGATACTAATATATCCCCCCTTCAAATCTCTTGAACCAAACATGATGGAGAAAAGAGACTTGAAACTGACATCTTATGAAACATAAAATGAAAAAAATCCCAGATTCAAAGGCTTAGCGAGGATATCAGCATGTTGATTGGAAGTAAAATCATGTAACACTTTGAGGAAGCCACACTTGATTTGATCCCTTGTGGTGTGGCAATCAAACTCTATATCCTTAGTACACTCATGAAAAAGCTGGATTATGAGCAATATAGACGGTTGATTTGCTATCACAAAACAATTTTTTGTGAGCTTGCACCTTGATCCCCAAATATGTGAGCAGTTGATTGAGCCATAACATCTCACAAGTAGCCGTAGCCAGACTCCTATACTCAGCCTCAATGCTACTTCTACTTATAGTCTGCTACTTCTTACCCTTCCAAGATACCAAGGAATAGTCCAAGTACACACAAATACCAGTCACCGATCTTCTAGAATCGAGACATGATGCCCAATCCGCATCAAAGAATCCATTCAAGAAAACCTCTGTATTTGCTGCATAAAACAAGCCTTGACTAAGATAAGATTTAAGGTACTTGAGTATTCTTTGTGCAATCTCCCAATCAACTCCCTAAACATTGTACCATTTTCCAAAGGTGTACCTGAGTTTTGACTAAGATGAACCATGGGATCCATGGGAAAAGAACATGGTTTACAAGCCAATAGACCACCTGTCTCTAGAAGATCCAATATATACTTCCTTTGACATACATAGATTTCTGATGAATTTCTTGCAATCTTTGTTCCCAAGAAGAAACGAGGATGTCCTAAGTCTTTGATCTTGAAATTGTTATGCATAACATCCTTCAATTCCTGTAAAGTTGTTACATCAGAGGTTGCAATCAAAATTTCATCAACATACACTAATGCAACAATAAAAGTGGATTGTGTCTGCTTGACAAAAATAGTATTATCAGCATATGATTGTAGAAAGCCAGCTTGAAGCAGCACTTTAGACAAACACTTGTACCACTGTCTGGATGCATGTTTCAGGCCATAGATCAATTTATGTAACATACATACATGATTTGGAGGCAAGACAACTCTGGTGGTGGTGTGTATCCAAGAGGAAGACCCATAAAGATCTCCTCATCAAGTTCACTACAAGGTATTAGACACATCCATCCATAAGCGAAAGCTAGAGGAAGAAGTAGTTTAACACTTGTTAGCTTAGCTACTGGAGAGAATGTCTCTGTAAAATCAATGCCTTCTAGTTGTGTAAAAACCCTGAGCCACAAGTCTTTCTTTATAACTATCAATAGATCCATCTGAGTTGTATTAAATAGTGTAATTCCACTTACAACAAACAACATTTTCGCCCTCAGGGAGTGACTCAGTACTCTAAGTTTTATTGAGTTCCATAGTCAAAAGCTCTTCCCCCATAACATTTATCCACACAATTGATGTGGCTGCTTCCTTAAATGTCTTTGGTTCTGTTTCAACCGCAATACAAAGGCTAAAGGCTTGATAAGAAGGGCTCAATATTTGGTAAGTAAGAACATACGAAAGAGGAAATGGTATTTCAAGGGAAACAAAAATAGAATATGGAATAGGTGGGGATATATTGTATAGAGGTATATTTGGTGTTTGAACAGAGAAGATTGAAGTATTGGCTAAGGAACAATGATAATAAACAAGATAAGATGGTACCTTGGTTTGTCGTTTGGATCTAACCACTGGTAAAGGCCCTTCCTCAATGACATCAGGGACAGTCTCTTGTAAAGATGGGGCACTTGAGGAATGTGATTGTGATGCAGATGAAGATGCATGTGTATGAGATGAAGTAGGTAAAGATGTAACATGTGGTGAATGTTGTTGATTAATATGAGGTAAAGGTAGAGGAACATCAAGAATAACAAGAGTGGAGACTGGAAGAATAGACTCAAAAAGACTATATCAGGAGAACTAGAAGTATGCTTACCTAAGAAAGGAAAAAAAGTCTCATGAAAGACCACATTTCTAGAGATAGTTATCTAAATTGTTTCCAGATTAAGAACTTTATACCCTTTTATTTCCCAATGGATATCCTAAGAAAACACAAGGTTGTGATCTAGGAGTGAACTTATGTTTCTCTTTAGGCAAAATAGACACATAACACAAGCAACCAAAACATCTAATAAAGGTATAATCTGGTTTCTTTTGAAAAAGAATATCATACGGAGATTTCTTGTTAAGGGCAAAGGATGGATTCTCATTGATTAAGAACACAACAACTTGAACACATTTACTTCAATAGATCATAGGAACATTAGATTGAAACATCAAACTCCTGGCTACATTCAATAAATGTTGATGCTTACATTCTACCACTGAATTTTGTTCAGGCGTATAAGCACAAGAATAGTAATGAACCATACCATGTTCCTGGACTAATTCAATAAAAGCAAGTTCATGTGCATTATCACTACGAATGGCTTTGATATCTGAATGATATTGAGTCTTAACATGCTTCATAAAAGCTGGAAAAGTCTTAGAAACTTCAATCTTATTACGTAACATGTAAATCCAAGTGGCCCTAGTACAATCGTCTACTAGAGTAAAAAAGTATTTACACCCTTCGATTGATTCAACAGAAAAGGGTCCCCATATATCTAATTAAATCAAATCAAAAGGAGACTTAGACAAATGATTATGAGAAAGAAAATGCAACTTTTTTATTAGCTAAGGGGCAAACACTACAATGACTCAATTGTTTTGATTTATTTGTAACTTGTTGGAGGAGGGATGTCCTAGGCGCTGGTGCCAAATATCTCCATCCACTTTCAAGGATCCACAAAAATTAAGAGATGGAGGAGAAGCCACAGATGCAGAAGAAATAGAAGACTTAGTAGACAGTTCTAGTATGCAAAGATTGTGCTTTAGAATTCCTTTACCAATCATCAAGCCTTGAATATGCGCCGGAATGAGACAATGATAAAAAATAAATGAGCTGATTATTTATCATGCTATAATAGACTATTAACAATAATAATATTGAATTTGAATGAGGAAACATAGAGTACATTGTGAAAAATGAGATGCCGTGAAAGGTGTATGGTTCCTATATGACTGATATCTTCCCTAGTGTCATTTGGTAACGAGACTGTTACCCTTGTCACTAAACAAAGATCAGTAAACAATGTCAATTCGAACAAACAGCGCCTGTAGCACCAATATATGTGATCCAACTATCACTAGAAAGTTTAGTAGACAATGTAGAAAGGCATTAGTGTTGAAAAGTGAGGGTTTGATTTTCAAAACGAAGACTAGTAGAGGGAAATGGGACTGAAACAGTACCAAACACAGAAGATTGATCAGCCATAAAACCTTTTTCTGTAATGAATGAATGAAATGCTACAAGTTAAAAAGCTTGAGGTTCTAACACTTGAACTTGAGCATTGATTTGTTGGATAAGAGTTTAAATTTGATTAGCGTTGAGATAGCTAAGATCCAACCTTGGAGTAGCCACAACAGAATTTTGAGATTCCATATTTCTTGTCATAACATTGGCCAAGACATTAGAACTTTCTTGTTAGGGATAAGTTCTTGGTGCTTGACTAAACTGTCCCTTTGGTACAAAAGGTTGTGGATTTTGCTGTTTCTGAAACCTCTGATTAGATGGCCCATGGGTATAGTATCTATGTCGAGGTGGATAACCACGAAGTTTAAAACATTTCTGAACCACATGACCAAGTTGTCCACAATGAGTGCACATTGGACATTGCTTCAGTCTATAATTCGTGTGTGCAGCAGCATAGACTTGAGCATCATACTCTGGGATTAGAGAAGAAACATGATTTTGAGAGTTTTCAATAGGTCTAGAACTCTGAAACACAAGATTATCTGCCTTTGCTGGTGGCTTGATTGCTCTTTGTCTTTCATCATGGGTGACCATATTGAAAACTTCCTCAATAGTTGGTATAAGTTTCGACAAAAGAATGTGTCTTCTTGTTGATTCATAAGACTCATTAAGCCTCATAAGAAACTTAGTAACTCTGCTACGCTGTTGAAGCTTTTCCCACAATTCAGCTGCATTACATTCACAATGACCACAAGTGCACTTAGAGACCGAATTCATAAGCTAAGTAACTACCATATCATTCCACCTAGACCAAGAACCATATTCTCTATGATCTTCCGGTGGTTTAGAGATTTTACCATCGACCAAACCAAGTTTATTGTGGACATTAAGTGCCATTCTAATAGATCTTCTCCAAGAATGGAAATCTGCTTTAGTAGTCAAACGATCTGAGACAAGAACAAGTCCTGCGTGATATGCGTTATGAAGGAAGTAAGGATCTTCATACTGATCTGTTAATGGCGTAGTCGACAAAGGCATATTCAGCAGAGAAATCGCAGGCGTCGATTAAATAATCGTCGTAGGTCGATTTTGAGGAATCAATCCCATTTTCTTGATGTCAAAGAAATCAATAAGAAATGGATTAAGAAGATTGTGCGAAAGAATATGTAAAAGAGAATCAACAACAATCAAAGGTCAAAGAAAGGAAAAAACTCATAAAACAAATAAATAATGAGGCGATTCGATACACTGCGAAGATGACGATGAAGAAAATTGTCGCTACTACTGAGATCAACTTTCGAATCGGTAAACTCATGAAATCTTCAAGATGAATCTCAACTCTGTTATGGATATTTTCGAGGATGTTCTTTGGAAGCACTACGAAAGAAAAAGATAACTAAATGTAGCGAAATAAAGCAAGAGAAATAGAGACAGACTTGATGTATTGATTAAGAGGAAACAAATACAATGATGTTTTCAGTGTTAGAACTTGTACAAAGATTGAATCTCTCTTAATCTATGTCTAGTCTCTAGGTTTTTTGTGAATACATTTTATGGACCCTTAGGCCTAGTATTTATAGTGATTTGCTGATGATTATCCCCTTGGAATTAGGAAAGCCGTGTATATCCTTAGATATTTAAGCATATTTTCTTTTCATTTTCTCTGGTGGAATAGTCGTTCGACTTCCTTCCCGGAGGCATACTCCCGACTTTCTACTTTTATCGGCCTTCCCCTACTTTTTGCTTAAGGCTTGTTGTACTGCTCCAAACTAGGAGATTTTCCAAGGCCCAAAATATTCCCAACAGTTTATCCCTTATTGCCTAGGTTCGATCCGAAGGTGGAGAATAAATTATTCCCCTTGTATTTTGGCAGGGTATAGTGTCTTTGCTTTCTTTACCCTTGGGTTCTTGGAGTTTTATCTAGGCTTTTGGCTTCTGGCTTGATGCCCTTGTCGTCTGGGTTTTGAATCGAGGATTCTCCAGGACGCTTGCGATATTCGCTCTGCTAACGGCTAAGAGATCACAACCGTTGGATGAGATTTGAAAGATTTCAAAAGGAAGAAAGAGATTCTCCGAGATCCGCGTTTAATCATGGCGCGTGATCGTCTTTCATTTTTTTCTTTTCTTACTTCTCGATACTTAATATTTTTATTCTATTTTTATCCTCCATCCTCATTTTTCTTCAACTTTCTTCAGCTTTTTCTTGCGATCCTCATTTTTCTAGCTCTGTCCAGGCAAATTTGTCTCGCGCATCCAGCTTCTTTCGTCTTTTTAGATCAGGTATGCTCCGATTGCTTTCTTCTTTTTGCTTTTAGCTTAGGACTTTGTGTCTTCTGTTAGGGTTCTAGGATTTTGTAGATTCCTAGGAGTCTAACCTTTTGAACTCACGATCTGAGACTTGGACCCGTATCAGGAAATGGCGAGTCCAGTAGAAGAATTCTCTCCCGTATCTTCTTCTTCCATAGGAGCTAGGGTTCGTAGGAGACATTTATTAAGGGAAGACCCCTCCTCTGAATCCGATGAATCGTCGGGAAGTCTTCAGGGAATGGGACATGCACCAATCCCCGTCAGTTCCTCTCCTGCTCCGCCTATTCTCAAGATTGGTTCATTCTCTATGATCGGGGGAGATGAGCTTGGGGACCTGAGGCAGCAGTTTTCTCTGCTAGAGGACATGATCCTCAAGCCTGCGGGGGATGATGAGTACGCTTCTTCATGCCCCTGCGAAGAGATAGCCCTGTACGAGGGCTATCTAGAAACGAGGGTGAAGGAGAACCTCCTTGCCTTGGTGGTCATTGTGGCTAACTACTTTGGGATCAGTCCCTAGTAGATGAATCCCCCTTCTTGGAGAATACTAACTGCGATCCAGGTCTTGAATGATTCCATGGTTTTGACGTGGGCGTTGACGAGCTGATGTATGCCTATTACTTTTCTCCTATTGCCCCTGGTGAAGGAAGGTATTACTTTCACACACGGGCCAGCGTTCCAATCGCCAAAGAGCTGGAGAGAGGAGAAAAGATAGGTGCTGCCTTCTGCAAACCCTGGCCCCAACAGTTTGTGTCCATGAGAGTGGGCGAAGAGTCGGGGTTCCCTATCCTGTAGAAGCCCACTGGTAGCTCTGGATGAGCCGCCTCTTTCGGTTTTTCCTTCATTCTTTGGCTCTAAACATCTCCTTGTTTTTGTTTTGCAGCAACCTCAATAGACAAAGTTGAGAGAGGAAAGAAGAAAGTAGAGAAGATACTCAAGCTTTCTCTTGAGGCAAGGAGCACCACCTTTATATTCAGTCTAGAGGCTCTAGCAGAATGCTTCTACTTTCTGTCTTTTTCCTGATTTACTTTTATCCTTCTCTTCTATTTTCTGAATACTTATTCTTCTGATGCAAGGAATATGGTAGGATCGATGTCAAAGGCGATAGAGGACTTTTAGAGGGCTAAGGTAGCGAGGGCAGCAAAGATCGATTGTGGGAGCCATACGTTGGTTTTTGAGGATGTGGAGGTCTTGGAGACCCACGTGACAGGCACCAAGAGAAAATCTCAGCACAAGTCCAGCGCCCCCTCTTCCCAAGGTAAGAAGCAAAAAAGCGTAAGCACAAGATCCTCTCACCTCTCTCTCCCTCTGACTTGGATGACACTCTGCAGCAGCTAAAGGTCCAACTATTCCCTGCGGTGAACGTCTCCTACCGTCGCTTTGACTCCGTCGGAGTGCTTTCCTTTCTTCAAAGGAAGATGCTGGAGGCAAGTGTCTAGCTTCTGCCTTTTAGGTCTTTTATATGTTTCTTCTATTTTTAACCTCATTTCCTGCTTTTGCGTGTCAGATGACTGCCTTCCTCTATCATGCGGAGGAAAAGGTGTCTACGGAGGCGACCAAGTTACGGAGAGTCATGGTGGAGGACCGCATCCGCATGCTCCAGGCTGAGAAGGAAAATTCAGCTATAAGGAGCTTAGGGAGATGAAGGAATTGGCCCAAGGATTGCAATCCATTAACCAGAGGCAGTCTGACTGCACCCATGCATTATTGTGGAGAAAGCTGATCTAGAGAAGAAAGTTGCATAACTCAGGGCCAGGGTCAACGTCTTTGCTGAAGAAAAGGCCATGGTGGTCAATGGTGCAAAGATCGTATGGAGCTGGGAAATGGCAAGGGACTGGTTCAACAAAAACACAGGCTCCCAGAATTCGCAAGAGGAATTCGACAACTACAAGCTGGTGGTGGAGACCGAGGCTGAGGTTAACAACTAACCGACTCCCAGCTTTGAGGATGAGCCTGTGATTTTGCCTGCTCTAGACGCCTCCAACCTGGCCGATGCCGATGTCGAGAAGTCTCCCTCTCTAGACCAAGCCTGAAAGAACCATGACCTCCTCATCAAAAAATTTACTTTTATGCTTTGCCCCTTGAGGCTTTTCATTGAAACTTGTGGTACTAACCCCTGCATGGGCTTTGTTATGCCCCTTGTAGGCTTTTTGTGGGAACCAAAATTCTCACTGTCAATGTTTACGTGGTTCACGGATTCTCTGTGGCCAAAAAGCAATAAGATCAGATGATGAACACGNTGCGAGATAAGATCAAACAAAGAGCATGAGTAAAACGTATGAACGAGCAGTATGCGAGATTCAGGTTAACGAGATTCAAATTACAAAACGAAAAGATGAATAGATTACGAAACGAAATAAGTAGATAACGAAAGTGAATCAATACGAAACAGATTGCGAAGCGAT
>OVAN01007036.1:0-20287 GCA_900406275.1 Anastatica hierochuntica | reverse complement strand
ATGCGATCTTGGACGTTGATTTCGAGATGACCATTTTTGACACCAACAAGGCTTGGGATCTACCCCAGTCAATTCTCTCCTCATGCCTTCCACATTCCGACGTATATACAGGCCTTGTCATAGTTGACCTCTATTTCGGTGGGAGTAGATGAGGTTATTTACACCTACTACTTCTTCTACTACCAGAGTGAACCTTTGAGATATCATCTTCACACCATAATGGGCAGAGAAGCCTTGGTAGACGATAGGGCTCACTGCGTCCGGAGGACCAAGGATAAGGTCTACTAAAACCGCTACTACCTTCTCTCTTTGGGAGATAACCCGGGTATTTTAACTTGTTGGGAACACCAAAGTCTGTAGATTTGATTCCATTAGACATTTCTTGACCTTGCTAACGCCTTACTTTGTGCTTCCTTTGTTGTCGTGCAGAGGTCAAAACTTCACCACCAGAGTCAGGTAGACCAGGGGTGGAGGTAGTGACTTCCTTGTTAGCGAGAAAAGTTTGGGATACACCTCTATCTTTGATAAGCCTTCTATGATTCTTCCATTGGTACTTTGACCGGTTGCTTTCCTTCACTTTGCTCCTTCGTCGTGTACAGGAGCAGACATGAGCAAAAGACCCGGGAACAGGACCTTTGCGGCTCTCAAGAAGTACATAGAAAGTATTGCCAAATTAGTTGATGTTGAAGCCATCTCTAATTATGTCCCTGCCAACGAGAGTAAGTTCTCGATCAAGAAGAGAGTTGGAGCTCCAACCGCTTCTCCAGCCATCAAAAAATCTCGCTATGTTAAGGAAGTTTCTTCGACTCCAGCTTCCACTAAGGCTCCCACTTCCGAGGAGGACACCCTCATTGACTACCTCCTAGCCGCTAGTATAGCTGACATAATGGAGAAGCATGCTCGTCTCGGGGAGTACCTTTGCTCCAAGGCTCTCGGGGTAAGCGTTCGATTAGCTCCCTTTCTAATGCTTTAGGTGGCTGCTGACTTTGATTTCTTTTGCAGGTTTTCCTTGATGCCTTTCTTAAGCATGGAGACACAGAGGCCCTGAAAGAAGAGGTGGCCAAGGCTCGACGAGCTAGTGAAGATGCCTTGGCGGATCTTTAAGTCAAGAAGAAAAGGACTAGAGCTCTGCAAAAGGAGTTGGAGGCCATGAGTCGCGAAGTCAAGGAGCTCAAGGAAGCGCTAGCGAAGGCTCAAGGAGATGTAGATCGTTTTGCTACCTTGGTGGAGGCTAAATCCAAGGAGGCAGACAAAGTTATAGCTAAGGCGGAGATGGCTGAAGGTGTGGGAGAGGTGAGGGCCAAATGGGAAATGGCTAAGGACTTCTTGACTGGGGCTCACAAAGGTTGGCCCTTGGCTAATTTCGACTGTGAGGTCCAAGAGGTGCGCCGCCTGGAGGCCTTGGCTGAGGGCAAGACTGCTCCTCCTCTGGAGGTGACGCTGGCATCCCTAGCTAAGGGCCATCCTGAAGAAGAGAAGAAGGAAGAAGAAGGCGCCCTCAAGGTCTAAAAAATCATTTTCTTTTGTTTTGCTATGTAGGTGTTGGCTTCAGCCAACGTTGTTGCTCATCTTGTAAGGGCCCCTTCGCGGGCGTGGAACTCTTTCGGGTCTTTGTGCCCTTGAACTCTGTCATTGGGCTGAGAAGCCTCTAAACTTTTTTGGGTCCTTGAGGCCCAGAGCTTTTAATCTTGATGGGCCGCTAGGGCCTTTGTCCCATTTTATGCTTGCCTTCTTCTTGCTACTTTTCACTCTTTCGATCTTCTATTGCTCGATCAACTTCTTAGTCTATTGCTTTGTTAGACATGCTCTATCGAGGAGACGCCGAGTAGACATTATAGCCTTGGTGTACCGCAGTAGATGCCTTTGCAATAAATGGGTGTGCGTTGGTTACGTTGGATTATCTCCGAGCTTCATTCTAAAGGTATGGACTTATGGATTATGGATATGTCTTATATGATCATATCAGATCCTTGGTAGAGGTTAGCTCCTTGCATTATCTTCTGAGTTCTAAGGCTCTTTGCTCTTTGGGCATGACATCTGGATTTATGGGGCTTTCGTCCTTGGGCGGCTGAGGCACTCTGAGCTACTGGTTTTGGCCGCTCTACTGGGGCCTAGATATCCATAGCTTTAGTAGGTCCACGATCTTTCGTCATTGAACCTGCATTCAAAGAAAACGTATGGCACATGGCCCTGGTAAATTATGGTCTCTAGGGCATTAGATTTACACATTTTCCAATTTGACATCTAGGCCCGGGGGCACATGGCCTTAGAGAACCATGGGTCCGTGGTGGTCTTAACCAAGAGTAATTGTAAGGCATCAAGCCCTTGGTGAACCATAGGTTCGAATCTGTCAGACTATGAAAGTTTTGTTTTTGTGAGTTAAGGTCCTGCTAATTTTACGTCGTATGAGTCGAGAATTCATAAGCATTTATTTAACATGTGTTAGTCTCAGTTGGGATTTATGTTTTAATACATAAGATCGGTGAGCACACCTGCCTCTGGGCACAAGGCATGTTTGGACATTTAGTCCCTAGGCCGAAGCCTTATTGACATGTTCTGTCAGAGTTTTTGCTAGGTTTATTGTGACCGACCGGTTTTATGTTTTTCTATGAGTCGCGTACTAGGATGGACAGGGGTGCACATATCCATTAGTTTTGCTAACTCATAGTTTTGATGCATTGCATATATCACCTTTAGGATCTAGTCTGCATTTCGCCATGGCCTTTCATCCATGGTTTTTAGGATCTCGTCCGCATTCCGCCATGGCCTTTCAACCATGATTTTTAGGATCTAGTTCGCATTAGATAAACCTTAGTTAGGAGCACGTCCGCATTCCGCCATGGCCTTTCAGCCATGGTTTTTAATATCTCATCCGCATTATATGGATTTTTTTGGCACAAGGCCTTAGTAGATTCCTAAGGAGTTTTCAAAAATGTTATATCTTTTTTTCTTCAAAGAAAATCGTTTTTCTTTTCTTTCAAGAATATATTTCAAGACCCATAGTTTCTTTCGTCAAAGAATAGCGGGAACTTTTATAACATAATTGAATTATAAGAAAATTGATGGCCATCTCATGGCTGAGATAAAAGCGCCTAGGCCTTCTTGCTTAGAAGTGGTATTCCAATTGTTCCATCATTTCCTATCTTCGTGCTCCCGTCATGCCCATTTCTTGCTTGTGGCCTTATCCCTCTGACCGGTATGCGGCATTTTTCTTTGAGGGTTGCTTTCTCCGTTCAATGGCTCGGCAAAGATCTCAATGGTTATGGCCGTTGAGCGGGGCTTTGGAATGATAACTCTAAGGATCGTATGGTAGCATGAGGGGGCCCGTTCCTGATCTCCTCTAATCTCCCTTATTTCCAAAGGTGCTGGAAATTTCAAGGATTGATGTAGAGTTGATGGAACAACCTTCATATCATGTATCCAGGGCCTCCCCATTATTGCGTTGTACACCGAGGAGCAATCCATAATGAGGAACTTAGTCATTTGGTTGACACCTCCAGCGTATACCGGTAGGATTACTTCTACCATGGTCTGCTTTACTTCGCCATTGAATCCGACTAGAGAAGTGGACTTTCTGGTGATCTCTTCTTCGTTTAATCCCAAGCCTTCAAAGGCGTTGGTGAATATTATATTAGTGGAGCTGTCATTGTCGATGAGGATGCTCATGAGCCAATTCGCAACTTTCAGTGATCTCACCAGGGCATCGTGATGCGGTGTTATCTCTTCTCCTTTGTTATTAGTGGTGAAGCTTATTACGCCAGGGCAATCTTCACATTCTTTGCTGACCGCCAGGACATCTACTCCATGGTTGATCTTGGCAGAGCGAGTGCTTCTCTTGGCAGCAAAGATTGTCACCCCGCTTACGTCTGATCCTCCATTGATGAAGTTGACGTCATAATCGTGCCTTGGCGAATCAGGCATTGGCCCCATGGAAACGTCATTCTTGGTCTGTTCATGAATGAGCACCCTTGCTCTGTCTGAGACGAACTCTCGTAGGTATCCCCTTCTGAGCAACTCATTCACTTCGAACCTTAGCTGGAAGTAATCCTCCATTAGGTGACCGTGGTCATGGTGAAAATCCCACCACTTAGACATATCTCTCTTCTGTTGGGGGGGGGGCACATCTTTATAGGCCACAAGACTTTTCCGGTCAATCGTCTCAGTTCGGTCACTATCTCAACCAGAGATATCACCATGATGGACATGTCAGGCCAGGTCATGGGCACGTACTTCTCGTGCTCCATTTTTGCTAAGGGCTTTGGCCATCCACTAGGGCCACCCTTGTGGTCTTGGAGTTTTCGGGTCCAGGTTTAGCATTAGATTTATCATCCCTTGTGGTCTTGGAGTTACCATGCCCTTTGGGATGATTTCTTTGTGCAAGTTGGGCCTGATAGGTTGGGTCTTCCTTTTATTTAATTTGGGCCCAGGTTTTTGAGAGTACGTCCTCTATGGTGTGGTAGGGATACTTTGTGAGGTCTTTATACATGTCACCATCGTTCAGCAGCCATTGCCTAAAGTCTGAGATGGTCTTGGTGGCGATCCAGTTAGGAACCGACACCTTCACCCTATTCAATCGGTGGAGGTACTCCCTCAAACTCTCGTCTGGGTGTTGCTTGACTTGATAGAGATCGTCAGAGTCATGTCTCCAAACTCGGCTGCTAGTGAACTGCTCAACGAAGCAATCCGTTAGCATGGCGGAAGAGTTGATGGAGTCGTTGGCTAAGTTGGGGTACCACAACATCGTTGGGCTTGTGAGGATTGCTTCAAATCCTTTGCACATACAAATTTCCAAGTTCTCATGGCCGATGGGAGCGGTGAGCATGCGTTGGCGATATTATGATATGTGTGTGTCTGGATCGGTGGTCTCGTTGTATAGAGTCATGGTTGGCCAAGAGAACCTCTTGAAGACTTTGCCGAAAGTGATAGCGTCAACGAAGGGCGTATCTGCGTAGGAGTTGGGAGTGCTCCTGATAATCAGTGGAGCTACTCCCGGTAGGCGCTTTATCATATCTTTCATGGCTTCTAGCCTCCCCGTTAGCATGGCTTCTACACCTAGGGCATCGTTAGTGTTTCCCTCTTGGGGTTGCTAGGGCCACTATGATGGTGAGAGCCATGGTTCCAGGTTTGCCATAACCTTGGAGTCTCATGCGTCCGAGCCTCCTTAACGACCTTCGGTTGCGTTTCGCCTAGGGTCTGCATCAACGAGACCTTCCTTTTGAATCTATCATGCCTTTCGTCGTCTTCGCCATCACCTTCGGGTGTATCAGCATATGCCTCCGCCGACAAGGCTTTGAGAACTGCGTTCTCGTCTTCTAACTCCTTTAGACGAGCTTCATTCTCTCTCAGTTTCACCGCGATCAGTTCGTACTCCTGCAGCTTTGTTGCGGTCTGCTCGTGCTCTTGAAACTTTGCCGCGAACGCCACGTCGTTGTCTGTCTTAGGTACTTTCTCCTCGATTTGATTCGTTGTTACTTCCTCGGATGTGGATTCGAGGTTTTTGCTACTTCCTAGTTCGGATGAACTGCCAGATTCGCTCATCTTTGATTCTTTGTTCTTGTTGAAATTTTCCCTCCTTCTAGCGCCAAACTGTTTGGGGATTTTTTTTTGATGATTTTTCGATGGAGAAGAACAAGAACAAACTATCGCCAAGGGTTTTGGAAAGAGATGAACGAAGAAGGCAATAGTAATGTAAAAGACTCTTCTTTATTGATGAATTATAGAGGTTGATTACAAGTGTATGTGTTTATCAAAGTCTCGGAGATTGGATCCTTGAATTAGTTGTCTTCCCTTTGTATTTATAGCCTTAGAATTAGAGTATTTTCATATATTTTATGAATAACTTCTATATTCGAGCTTATCATACAAAAAAGAAAATTTCCCTAGATTCATTAAGGCATTTGTTCTTATCTCTTAAGATCTTACACCGACTAAAGGGATATACGCCCTACCTCGGCTTGGCGATGGTGTCCTTGGTTGTGACCTTGGTTAGCATCTACAACTAAGAGTTTGTTTATGTCTCATGGGTCTAAATTATGACCGGATTCTAAAAGAATAAAATTACCCCAACCTATGACATGAGTCTTTATCAAATTACTATATAAAACTCCAAAATTTTAATCTACTAAAACCAAAAAACCATCTAATTAAAACTCCAAAATTTTAATCTACTAAAACCAAAAAACCATCTAATTTTTGTCGGTTAAACAGCCTGGAAACGTTAGGAATCATCTGTTGAGAAGATCACCCATGAAATAAAGTAGCAAGTTTTCAAAAAAAAAAAAAATTCTATTCTTGATCAGAAGTTGAGGAGGTCAAGAAACATAACGGAAAGTTAAAATTGCAAAAAGGTTGAAGTTATGTACCCAAACAACAACCCCCAAGTTTTTAAGGTTAACTAAAAAGTAAAAAACAACTCTCATTTGCTATTGCATTACATGCTTAATTTGAAGACGAAGAGACAGAAAAAATGCGAAAAGAAAAGATTGCAGATTCTAAAGGGACTTTTTAAGTTCTTCTAGCTTTGCTTCCACAGATGCTCAATGGACTGGAATACAGGATCAGATTGTACCAGCATAACCTGCCGTATCGAATAGCACTGCTTTGATTTGTTCAGGCATTATCTCCTGTCCTTCTTGGCATTGCTGACAAAAACAAAAGGAAAACATCTAAACATGTAACGAAAATCTTAACTGTTACTGAGAGTAGATGATACTCTTATTATTATTATCACCTCAGCACGGAACACATCCAAGGCAAACCCGTTGAAACAGCTGATCACGGCTTGCTGAACATCTAAACCAAGATTGTCCAAAGCTTTCATTGTAGCTAGCAAAAGACCCGGTCTACGTCCACAAAACATATGAATGTTCACTGCTCTTCCTTCCCTCAATCTAACCTCAACCTGTGAAAAAAGGTAAAGTGTATCAATCAGTATGAACCCTTTTGTCAATGCGGCTAAAATCTCATACAGAAAGCCTAAGCAAAGCTAACACAAAAGATATAGTCTTTACTCTCGCTTGTTGGCCTTTGGGGCTTGGCAAAGAAGACGGACATAACTCTTCCTTGACACGGCAAGAAAGAGTTTGTGGTGTCGGTGTTAATGGATGGAAGCTTGATGAAGTTGGAGGTAAAGATCCTGGAGGAGTTGACTCAAGTTCGTTGTGTAGATCATTGATCCTTTGCAAGAGTTCCTTTAGATAATCAATTGCATCTCCAAGTATTGATGCTCTGTCCATCTGCAATTCAATCGAATCCATAAAAAAAACCCTATCGTGACCTTCTTTCCCAAAAAAAGAAAAAAGAAAGTAAAGCAACTACATTCAAAGTTTGTTGGCAACAAATGCTGAAGCCTCAGAGTAGGAAAAAAAGGGAAGTTATTGCTTACTTTACTGATTTTGGGAACAACTGATCTAAGCATATAAAGCCTATCATTAAGCTTCTTCCTCCTTCTCCTCTCAGCCATCAGATTCTTAGCAGGCATTCCTTTCTTCTTACCTTTACCTCCTCCTCCATTCTGAAGACTCTCAGCGGCTTTACCGCTCTCGTTTAGCTCATCAGACTCGTAATTCAAACCAGAAACCTCAACTCCAGTCTCATCCATCTCACCATCATCACTAAGCTTCCTCAATCCTGAGCTCTCTGAGTTTCCAATTTTGCTTCCAGAGCTCTGACGCATAGCTGCACGTTTCTGAAACAGAGTAGGCTGTGCACCAGACGATGCTAAGACCTCTAAAGGCTTCAAAACTTTAGCTCTGTTCCCGACAAAACAGCCATTAGCAGGACTTCCAAAACCTTCTAATTCCAACGGAGTGAATCCACCGCATAACGGTGTGGAGTTGTTGTTGTTTTCAGGCGGAAGAAGCGACCTAGCAGATAAGAAATCAGGGACGGTACTCAAATCCCGGTTCCCCAATTGCGCCAATGAACCGAAACCCATCGAAATTGGGGCTTGGATTTGGCCCAGGAAACCCGATTCAGAGCCGAATTCGAAGGCATTGTCAAAAGGGTTGGCTGAGGAAGGAACGTTAAGGAGGCCAGATTTGTTGTTGGCGGCTAAGAAGGACGACTCCAGGCTAAAAGCTTGAGATGGAGAACAAGAGGAAGACGAATCAATCGACTGATGAAGAAGAAGATTGTCGTTGGGGTTGAAAGGGAAACCTCCGAGAAATCTGAAATCTTGCTGATTCTGCAAAATTTGGAGATCTTGTGGATGTGTTGGGTTGCTAAACCAATCACCTTCAAGCATCGGCTTGAATTGAGTAAGAGAAGCTCCACTACCATCTTCTTGATTCCTACCCCACGAAGCTTCTTCGTTTTCTTCCTCCGCAATTCTTTCTCCGCCACCGCCACCGCCGCCTAACCAAATCGCACCGCCGTTTCCGTCGAGAACCATTGTAAAAAGTTAAGAGCTTGAAGACAATTCTTCTGCAGAGGAAGAAAAAAACAAAAGTTTGCAACGCAGAGATATACTTTGAATTTCCAGAGACTAAAAGCAAAGAAAAAGAAGCATTAAAGTAGAATCACGAGGATTCCATGAGGTGGGCTACTCAGATAAGAGGCAAAATCTCAAAAGGAAGATTGATTTCTAGAGAGAGAGAATGACAGATTCAGAGCTTTCAAATTGAAAAATCTTTAAAAATTTCAAATTTGGAAACGTCCACTATTATTTTTTTTCTTTAGCATTCAACACTTACCTCAGAGTTCTCGTGACCTCTTTTTCTTCTTCGTCGTTAGCGTCACTCACTACTATCCATCGTTGCTAATTGCTATCTCTTTCTCTGTCACTGTCTCTCTCGTTATATAGAGAAGAGCGTTAATGCTAAAAGCAAATTAACTAATCACGTCATCTTATGTTACTAATCTGTGCAACACATGTCCTCCATGCGTTAATGTACCAATTAATTAAATCTTTTTCTATATCTCTATCTTTAATTCCAAAAGTCCCTGTTATAAATTTATTTTTGTTTTGATTTATTTTTCGTTAAAAATCAACAAATTTACATATTTACTTTTATCTAACTCTTTATTTCTCATTTTTCTTTTCCAAACCCTTTCCTTTTCTTTTCTCTTTCTTCTTGTCAAAATCAGATTCTTATATATTTTATTTTTTATTCTTTTCACTCATAATTTTTATTTTTAAAATTTATTTTTCATTAGAATCTCAAACAGTTTTTTCATTCAAATTCACATAACAGATGAGATAAGAGTCGACGATAGCAAGAAAATTAGTAGTTTTACTAGTTTTACCAGTTTTATTAGTAGGAAAGATACTACCTAAGACAATATAGATAAAAAAAAATTAATAAGTCTCAGAATGATCAATGAGAATAATGCGCGAATTCAAATCATTTGAGCGAAGATGTATAAAGAGAGTGGATTCGGAGCTGTTAAGAAAGTCGGGACGAATGAAGAAGAAAGAGATGACGACGAGGGAAGTAACAACTGAACCGTGATCGACACATTAATCTCAATTCGAATCATGCAACAAAATAATCTTCTTTTGTAAATAATATTGATATAACATGATATTAGTAGGTGGAATTTAAAGCTTTTTCTCCATAATGTAGAGATGGGTTGGTTTGAGAAAAAGTCTTAACAAACACATAAACCTATACAAATTTTAACAAACAAATACTTATATCATCTAAAACCAAGTTTCACATAGTTTTACAAGTTTTACTAGTTTTACATAGTTTTACCAATTTTATTAGTTTCACTAGTTTTATATAGTTTTACCAGTACTACGTTTCAACCATCTTAATAGTTCTTCCTATGTATCCAATCATGTCATTGTGTTCTTTCATCTTCTTCATCTCCTTCTTCATCGGTTTCTCGACATATGAATACATGACGTGGAAATGGAAGTGAGAGGAGAGAGAAATGGAGAGAGAGAGAGAGAAACGGAAAGAAATTAAGAAAAATGATGTGTGGATGAGAATGATGAAAAAGAGAGAATCTGGAGAAAAACTTGTATAAAAGATAAAGAAAAATGAAAAAATTGTGTTTTATTTTTGTTTTGGTGCAAAAAAGAATTCATTTTCCCGCCAAAAAGTTGTTCTTAGTTATACAGAAGATAATAGCTTTACGAAAGTTTCATATAGTTCTACTTTTGGTGTTTTACATTTTATTTAGTATTACATATCTTTTAAATTTTTTTTAGTAGTTTTACTTTTACTTTTGGTGTTTTATCATGTAAGATTGATTGTTTTATGCAATAATATGTTTGAAAACAAGATTTCTTTGACTTTTCCTTTCTAAATTGGTCTTCACTAACAAATTGTTCTTGAAAATACAAGGTAACATATGAAAAAACTCATTTTTGTAATTATGATTAACTAGAAATTATGATTAACGGTTGATTTTATTGTTTAGGCAAACTTTACTACGTTATTCAGATTACATTATTTAGTCATGTTTATAACCAAATGATCTTGTTGAATAATTTTTTTTAGCAAATAAATTATTCATAGTTTTACTTAGTTCTACCTAGTTCTCCTTTCGTACGAACTCAAATTGAATGATTTCAGATGCGACGAAATATTCGACGACGACGACAAAGTAGTCGACGGCTCTTGGCGACGGCGAGGAAGTGATCGACGATTCTCGGTGATGGCGATAGAGTGGTCCGCAGCGGCGGCGGAGTGATTAGCGGCTCTCCGCGACGGCGACAGAGAAAAAACTCCCTTGTTAGTTTTTTGTTTTTATTTTTCGTTTTCTTTTTTATTTTTCTTTTTTATTTTTTCTTTGATTCTTTTCTTTTTCTTTAATAAGTTAAGGGCATTTTGGTTTTACCATATTTCATTAACATAAAGAGGAAATAAGAGGTTTAAGAGGGACATAAGAGGTTTAACTATTTTTTTAGGAATATATTAGGTGATGACTCTGTTAGAGCATCTTCAAAAACTTTTCGATCAAAACTTCAAATTTGAAGTTCCATAGTTTTTATTTTCATTTTAAACCCTACAATTACACATCATACTTTTTATTCTTATAAGTTTTGTTGTTTATCGTTTTAATCCTTAAATATTTTATATCTTATAATATTTTAAATATTTTCTTACAAATGTAATTTTTACACATAAAATTAAAATAAGACTAAAATATTTTATAACAAGACTTATACAACAACAATATTATAACTAGATTTGATGGAACAATGTGGTATTTTTTTATACTTTAATATTTAATTTTATAAATCTATATAAAATTGTAATATTGTAGTGTAACTTTTGATTAATTAATATTGTTGTGATAATTTTGTAGATGTGTTAATTATTTATAAATGTTTAATAGATTTAAATTAGTTATGATAAATATAAGGACCACAATGTAAAATATAAATATTTTTGAAGTTAAATTTGAAGTATTGTTTTTGGAGAAGAACATCTCCAAACTTCAAACATGAAGTTTTAGAAACTTCAAAATGAAGATCCTTTTTGGAGATGCTTTTAGAGAGCGATATTGAAATATATTTAAATATATGGAAATCTTACTTCTAGTCAGCATGGACTCGAATCTAGAAATTATTCATAAAAAATATGGAAATATTCTTATTTGAATAACTATAAATACTAGAAGAGCAACTTAATTAAGATCTGAACTTTACATCTTATTCACTCATTGTAATCGATATTTTTTAAACATTCAATAAAGAGTCGCTTTACACCTTTGTTCATATTCTCTCTCATTCGAAAAATCATTCAAAAACACCTAACCAACTTGGCGCTAGAAGAAGAGTAGAAATCTCAACAAGAACTGAAAAATTATGAGTGAATCAAGTAGTTCTTCAGAACCAGAGAAGAGGATTAGCCACGACTCCCCAACCAAGGACGAGACTGCGAATCACCCGAATGAGGTCATACCTAAAACTGCAAAGGATGAATCTTTTGCTGCAAAACTCCAAGTTGAGGGTAATTTTATTCTCTTAGAGTCTGGCCATAGCTAGACCAAGGAGACATAAAAAAACTCCCTAGTTGAACGTGTAAACCAAGGGCATAGCCAAGGATACACCGCCAAGCCAAGGTCATAGCCGAGGTAGGGCGGATATCCCCCTTAGCCGATCTAAATCTTAAGAGATAAGGGCAAAGCTAACAGTTCATTCGACCCAGAAAGTAGCAAAAACCTCGAATCCACATCCGAGGAAGTACCCGCAACTCAACCCGAGGAAGAAACACCCAAAACAACTGATGATGCGACGATCACGGCAAAGCTTCAAGAGTACCAGCTAATCGCGACAAAGCTAAGACATAACGAAGCTCGACTGAAGGAGCTAGAAGACGAAAACGCGATTCTCAAAGCTTCGGCAGCAGAGACAGATGCTCATGCACCCAATGGTGACGGCGAAGATGAAAGAAGGCATGCTAGATTCAAAACGAAAGTCTCGTCGATGCAGCCGCTAGGCGAAACACAAAAAAGGTCGTTAAGGAGACTAGGACTCATTAGACTCAAAGCTCAAGGCTAACCTGAATCCCTGGCTCTCACCACTAGAGCGGCCCTAGCAGATCCCACGGGGAAAACGATAATGAGGCCCTGGATGTAGAAGGCATGTTAACGGGAAGGCTAGAAGCCATGGGGAATATGATAAAGCGTCTCCCAAGAGTAGCTCCATCGATTATCAAGAGCACTCCCAACTCCTACGCGGATACACCCTTTGTCGACGCTATCTCTCTTAGCTAAGTCCCTAAGAGATTCGCTTGGCCGGTCATGACGCTATACGATGGGACCACTGATCTAGATACGCACATCTCGCAGTATCGTCAACGCATGCTCACCGCCCCCATCAGCTATGAGCACTTGGAAGTCTATATGTGCAAAGGACTTGAAGCAACCCTCAAAGACCCAACGCTACTATGGTACTCCAACATAGCCAACAACTCCATTAACTTCTTCGCCATGCTAATAGACCGCTTAATCGAGCAGTTCACTAGCAGCCGAGTTCTGCGACACGCCTCTAACGATCTCTACCGAATCAAGCAACGCCCATACGAGAGATTGAGGGAGTATCTCCACCGATTTAACAGGGAGAAAGTGATTGTTCCTAACTCTGTCACCACCACAACCATCTCAGCCTTTAGAATTGGATTGCTGGTGGACGGTGACATGTACAAAGACCTCACCAAATATCCTTGCACCACTATGGAAGATGTATTCTCCAAAGTCTAGGCTCAAATTAAATGGGAGGAGGACCCAACCTATCAGACCCAACTGGCGCACAAAAACCATCCCAAAGCGCATGGTCACTTAAAGACCACCAGAGACAATAAATCTAACGCTAAGTCTAGGTCTAAAAACTCCGCGAAGGTAGCTCCGAAGGATGGCCGAACCCTTAGAAAAAGCAGAGCACGAGAAGTATGTGTCCATGACCTGGCCCGACATGTCCAACATGATGGTATCCCCAACTAAAATAGAGACCCAGCTGGGAAATTTATCGGGAAAAGTCAAGTGGCCAGTGAAAATGCAGGCCCCCAGCACAAGAGAGATGCATCCAAATGGTGCGATTTTCACCATGACCACGGTCACCTAACGGAGGATTTCTTCCAGCTAAGGCTCAAAGTGAATGATTTGCTCAGGAAGAGATACCTACGAGAGTTTCTCTCGAACAAAGCAAAGGCGCTCATTCACGAACATACAAAGAATGACATCTCGATGGGGCCAAGGCCTGATTCTCCAAGGCAAGATCATGTCATCAACTTCATCACTGGAGGGTCAAAGGTAAGCGGAATGATAATCTCTGCTACTAAAAAAGCATTCGCGCTGCCAAGATCCACCACGGAGTAGATGCCATGAAAATTAGCAAAGAAGATGGTCCTGGCATAATAAGCTTCGCCACCAAAACCGAAGAAGAAGTGATAACTCTGCACCATGATGACCTAATGATATCGTTAAAAGTTGTGAACTTCCTCATGAGGCGCATCATCATTGATAATGGCAGCTCAACTAATATAATCTTCTCTAACGCCTTCGAAGGCTTGGGACTAGACGAAGAAGAGATCACCAGAAAGTCCACTTCTCTAGTCGGATTTATTGGCGAAGTGAAGCAGACCATGGGAGAAATAACCCTACCAGTATACGCCGTAGGTATCAACCAAAGGACCAAGTTCCTCATCATGGATTGCTCATCGACATACAATGCAATAATGGGGAGGCCCTGAATATATGACATGAAGGTCGTTCCATCGACGCTACATCAGTCTTTGAAGTTCCTAACACATGGCACCCAATAAACTATGGGATTTTGATTTTGGTTTTTCCATATTTAAGACCATGATGTAGGGGCAAGTCTAGAATAAAAAATTGATTTTCAGTGAAAAGTGATTTATCATCTAAGCGATTCTTTTTAAGAAAAGCCGATATAAATTAAAAGCGTCCAAAAAATAACTAGAGGGAGCCTAAGTGTTGTGGAATGGGTTTACAACGAAAACCTAGGTTAGTAATAACCAAGGATAATTGGGCAATCTAAACAGATAAAGCCGCAAGCATCAATGATGCTTGCTGCTTCCATTTTTTTTTTTTTGGGGGGGGGGGGGGAAATAGGGTACAACCCTAGACCCGCCAAGGCTAACAAACAAATTTTAAAAATTCATGTAATGTGGAAAAGCTCTTAACCATGGTCCATGCAATGTAGACAATCTTCTAATCTTGGTAAAAATTCATATAATACGGACCAGCTCATAACTATGGTCTATCTACTACGGACGAGCTCCTAAAAACCACGGTTAAAACGCCATGGCAAAATGCGGACAGACTCCTAATGGTGGTAAATGCAATGCATCAAAACTATGAGTTAGCAAAACTAATGGAACATGTGCACCCCTATCCATACTAGTACGCGACTCATAGAAAACTTCATTGTGCAGGGTCAGTTCTATTCTATCTCTCTCATGGACTTGGCTAGAGTTTTTGGTTTTGCGCAGGGCCGAGGTACTTGGGTACCAACTTTGCCGAGGTCCAGTGAGTTCTGGGACTTTATTGCTGCTGGGCAATTTGTCTCTCGAAGCGCGAAGCTGTCGCATTACCGCAGGACTGATCTTCGCCTTGCAGTCAAGGTTCTTAGCTCCCACATTTACGCCAAGTCTATCCAGGTTGTTGTGACAAACGACGAGTTAGGTCTTCATTTTATTGGTGTGGGACATACATTGGAATTGGGAGCTCAGATCCGTTATGTGGCGGTTGCGGATCTGAACATGGCCGCAGTGGTTGCTGACAAATTTGCCTTCTTCAAGGTGGTGTCTCCTGAGTAGAAGTCTTTTATTGTGGGTGGTCTTATTACCGGACTTCTGTGTTTTGTCAGATATGACTTTACTGGTCATCAGAGAGTGGAGTTCAAGCTCCCCAAGCAGAGGGGAATGTTTCGGGACCAGAGACCACTCTATGCTTTCCTCGATGGGAAGCATCTCGTTGACTGTGCCATTCTAGCTTCACCCTGGAAGTATTCTATAGACAACTTGAGACCATTCATCTATCACTTCCAGGACCGCCAGCAGAGGTCTCTCTACATCGAGCTGCCATGCCCGTATTTGACATCTCTAGCTGATTCACCGGGAGTTGAGTTTGTACCTTCGTACGGAGCGTCTTTTCCCTATCCCCCTTCTTTTAAGATGGGTTTTTCAGATCCTGCTACGGACCATGAAGTTAATGATGCTGATTATGAGGCTCATATGTTTCCACCTGCTGCACCTAATGATCCTAAGATCGTAGAGCTGTTTTCGGAGGATTTCAGTGCCTACGAGCTTAAACCGCCATTGCCACCTTCTGCTTCTCTTGTGGAGTTTAGAGCTTGGATAGCTCAGAGTCATCAGAGGACAAGTTCTCCCATGCTGCATTTCGCTAGAGGACTCTCTAGGATAGAGAGATTGTTTTCTTGTTCTCTTCGGAGGTATGTTTATGAAGATGTTATCTGGCGCAGAGCACCACCTGTTCCTGCAGCTGTTTCAGATAATGATGATGAGGAGTCTGAGAGTGAGGAGTCTGATGAGGAGGAGACTCAGGAGACTCGCGCAATTCTAGCGTGAGAGGAGGCTAGACGGAGCGAGGAGCGCTCCAAGAGGAGAGCAGACAACGCCTCCATACTCCATACTCTAAAATCTGAACCTTCAAACTTAGCATTAATGTTAATAACTTTCTACGTTCATTCAAGATAGACGTGAAACTTTTTCACCAAAGAACTTGTAATCAGGAAATCAGGCTAGGTATTCAAAACTTTTAGTGGTGAGGCTTAGAGTGTTTCGGGTATCAAAAACTGCGCCAGAATGCAAGACATTATGCAAAATCGCAGGAGGAAAAGAGTATATTGATATCCATGTCCCCTAACTACCCAAGTACAAACCACCAATCAAAAAGTAAACGAAATACGTGCATTCTTCAGGGTGAATCTAATCAACAAAATAATATGCAAATGCTAATTTCTAACCAAATATGAAGAAAAAGAAAGCAAATTTTGTTTTTTTTACAAACGAAAAGCAGGTAGAAATTAGCAATACAACGACGTTTTTAAAATTTAAAACACCCATACAGCATGAAGAAATGCAACATATCCATCTAAACCTCCAAAACACCCAACACCGAGAAATCAGACACTCAAGACCGTGTCTAAACCACCTAAAATGTTCAATCCTACCTAAGCAATTAGAAGGATCATGTCAACCCTATTCTCTCCATTTTTGTTTACACATGTGTGCATATAAGATCAAAAACAAATGCATGGAGATTCAAGGAGAGAAGGTAAGGGTGTGGTGTCAGACTAAAGATGAGTCTGATCGCTCAGGATTACCGAAAAGAATGGTTGAAAAATGGGGATGTAATCCTGAACGATGGGTTTGATTCCTGATTTCAAGTTCCTGGATCAAAGCAATTAAGTTCATTAGTAGGCCAAATAAAATAGAGGTAATAACATTTCAGATAAAAGTTTGAGTTCTAGAGATTTCTGGTGGGGAGTTTGGTCATGAGTTATTCTAGTTTGCCTGCACTAAAAGCCCATATGAAATGGTCAATGAGAATATAAAAAAAAGGCAATGCGCAGAGATAATAGTCTGAAATCATCATGAAGCACAAATAATCCATAAACTGACTCGATAAAAACATCAAAATGACTTAAACATCACACCAAAAGAAAAAGAAAAGCATAAGCAGTTGTTAACCTTAGCCTTGGTCTCCACCACCAGCTTGTAGTTGTCAAAATCCTCCTACAGGTTCTAGGAGCCTGTATTTCCATTGAGCTAGTCCCTTGCAATCTCCTAGCAGCCTACGATCTTTGCACCATTGACCGTCGTGGCCTTTTCCTCAGCAAAGACGCTGACCTTAGCATTGAACTCCTCCAGCTCTTTCTCCAGATCAACCTTTTCCACAATAACCGCCTGGCTACAGTTAGACTCCCTCTGGTTCATGGACTCTAGCCCCGAGCCAGGTTCTTCATCTCCACCAGCTCCTTCTCCAGGCCAACCAACTTCTCCTTCTCAGTCTGGAGCCTGCAGATGTGGTCCTCCACCATGACCCTCCCTGCTTCAGCCGCCTCCGTCGACACCTTATCCTCCACATGATGGAGGAAGGCAGTCCACTGACACATAAAAGAAAGCAAGGTTAAAAACAAGCAGAGACAAGTAAGAGATCCAAAAGCTCAAAGTCAGACGCTTACCTCTAGCATCTTCCTTTGAATAAAGGAAAGCATGTCGACGGAGTCAGAGTGAGGGTAGGAGACGTTCACCGTAGGGAATACCTGGACCTTCAACTGTCGCAGTGTGTCATCAAAGTCAGAGGGAGAAAGAGATGAGGACCTTATGCCCGCTCCTTTTTGCTTCTTGGCCTTGGAAGAGGGGACGGTGGACTTGTGCTGAGACTTCCTCTTGGTACATGGGGTCTCCAAGATCTCCACATCATCAGAAGCTGATGTCTGGCCCCCAAAGCCGATTTTCGCTGCCCTCGCAGCTTTAGCCCTCTTGAAGTCCTCCATCGCCTTTGACGTCGATCATGCCATATTTCCTGCAACAGAAGAACAAATGCTCAGGCAACAAAAATAAAAAATCAAGAAAAAGGTAGTAGGCAGAAGCAAACCCCAAACACTGCTTTCTACTAGAGCCTCTGGACTGAGCTGAAAAGTAGAACTCCATGCCTCTAGAGGAAGCTTGAGTACTTGCTCTACCTTCTTCTTCCCTCTCTCAACTTTTTCCCTTAAGGCCGCTGCAAGAGTAAGGGAAAACATAAAGTGGTGAGAGCCAAAGACTTTAATTAGAAGAAACTAAAGGAGATGACTCATCCAAGACCTACCAGTGGGCTTCAACAGGGTAGGGAACCCTGGTTCGTCACCCACTCTCATAAACACAAACCGTTGGGCCAAGGGTTTGCAGAATGTAATGCCTTTCTTCTCTCCTCTCTCCAGCTCTTTAATGATGGGAACGCTGGTCCGTGTGTAAAAATAATATCTCCCTTCACCAGGGGAAACGGGAGAGAAGTAGTAGGCATATAACAGCTCGTCGACGCCCATGTCAAAGCCATGGAATTCATTCAAGACCTGGATTGCTATCAATATTCTCCAGAAAGGAGGATTCATCTACAAGGATATGAAAATAATAATCCTCATACATGGCTATCTCGTCATAGGGGCATGCAGAGGCGTACTCCTCATCCCCCGCAACCCTAAGGATCATATCCTCTAGCACATAATACTACCACCTTAGATCCCCAAGCTCATCTTCCCTGATCTTGGAGAAGTGACCAATTTTGAGAATGGAGGGAGCAGGATAGGAACTGACGGGAATCGAAGTTTGCCTCAGATCTTGAAGATTGCCTAACAGTGCGTCAAATTCAGAGGAAGTCTCTTCCCTCAACAAGCGCCTCTTACAAACCCTAGCTCCTACGGAGGAAAAAGCTACAGGAGAAAGATCTTTTGCTAGACTCGCCATTTACCTAATATGAGTCCAAGTCTCAGATGGTAGGTTCAAAAAAAGAACGTTCCTAGGAATCTACGAAACCTTAAAGACCTAACAAATAGTGCGAAATCCTAGCTACAATCGAAAAGAGGAAAGGAATCAGATCATACCTGAGTATAGAAGATGAAAGAGCTGGGTGCGTGAGATGAATTCGCTGGGAAAAATCTGGAAGAGATGAAGATGGCGAGGATGAGCTAAAGAAATTTGAAGGAAAAATGGAGATGAAGGAAAAAGAAAGTAAAGAAAAAGATTAGATATTGAGAAGTGAAAGAAGAAGAAAGGAAAGAAGATCACATGCCATGATTAGGTGCATATCTCGAAGAATCTCTCCTTTCCTTTCAAAATCTTTCAAATCTCATCCAATGGTCACGATCGCCTAGCCGTTAGCAGAGTGGATGTTGCAAGCGTCTCATAGAATCCACAATTCAAGACCTAGATGACGGAGGCACGCTGCCATAGGCCATGAACCTGAACAAAAGTTCCAAGAACCCAAGGGCAAAGAAAGTATAGTCACTATGTCCTGCCAAAATACAAGGGGAACAATTTATTACCTAGCATCGGATCGAACTGGGCAATAAGGGGCAAACTGTTAGGAGTATTTTGGACTTGGCGAAATCCTCTGGGTTTAGAAGCAGTATGACAGGCCTTAAGCCAAAAACAGGAGAATGCCAATAAGAGCAGGACGCCGAGAGTATGCCTATGGGCAAGAATTCGGACGACTATTCCACCCGAGAAAAGGAAATCTTAAGGAAAATGAAATATGCCTAAATATCTAAGGATATACACGGTTTTTCTAATTCTAAAGGAATAATCGACCAACTACTATAAATATTAGACCTAAGGGTCCATACAATGTATTCACAAAAAACCCTAGAGACTAGATATTAGGTTAAGAGAAAACTAGATCTTTGTAAGGGTTTTAACACCCAAATCGCATTGTACATGACTTCTCTTGGCCAATCGAACGTCTTTCTCTATTTTGTTTGCTTCTACTGTTATCTCTTTCTCCCGTAGTGCTTCCAAAGAACACCCCAAAATACATCCATAACATGTCCAACTAAGCCTACGTGCCCATCAAAAATCAATATAATGTGGACAACCGCCTAGCCATGGTTTATGAAATGCAGACCAACTCCTCACGATGGCCTAATGAAATGAACCCAAACTATGCGAGTTTGCTATGCTTATAGAACATGTGCTCCCCTGTCCATCCAAGCACGCGACCCATAGGAATTACGAAATCGGTAGGTAACAATATTGGCCACATAACTAAGGCTTCCACTACAAGAAAACACGCAATTTGCGAGGAAAATTTACAGTCGCAAATTTGCGTGGAAATTGCGACTGATTTGCTAGGAGAATGGTGT
>OVAN01007035.1:0-16824 GCA_900406275.1 Anastatica hierochuntica | reverse complement strand
CCTCCGGTCTTGGTTCCAATCGACGTCTAGATCGGCCTCTAGTTCAGTCGTCAATCGGTTCCAAGATTCGTTCGTAAGTTTAGCGTCAATCGGCGTTTAGACATTTCTCTGAAGCGACGCGATTCTCCAATGCCTTTTGTGGTTTCTTATCGCTCGAAGGTTATTTCATGTGGCTTTGGAGAGTTATCCGAAAGCCATTGATGCTAGCTCCAGCACTTGGATGCTTTAGCTGTTTGCGGACGAATAGACTTAGTGTGAGATCGGTCACGATTGATTATACTCGCAGCCTCAAAACTTGGTCGAGAAGAGACAGCCAGGATGATAAGACTCTCGAAGTTTGAGGATATCCTTGCGATTCTTGTTTTCGTGGGAAGAAACAACGCCTCTGTAGTCCTTTTTAGGCATCGATTTTGTCGTGACCGTTTTTGACCCCAACATATTAGATAAGAAAAACTAAAACTTACATAAAAAATATCAAATATTCAATAAGTTTTTATCACAACCAAAAGAGGTCAAAAGAAAATGAAACTTAGGCTTAGAAATTGTCTAGCATTGCTGATATAGTAGATTGGTTTGGTTTGGGTCGATCCAGGACAAACCGAGTTGGGTCATGATTTTTTTTGCAAATGCAGATAGGCAACAATCTTAGCAGAAGGGTGCCGACCGCTGTGCGTGGACTGCTGCAACTCTCCAAAGATCCTACCTTGCTCGGCAGTTGGCTTTGTTCGCTAGGGGTGGACCGATGCGAGGCTTTGTCATTTTTTCCAGATTATTACCTATTGGCGTGGACCGATTCGCTCTGACCGATGTGTGTCTTCTTTTCTCATGGAGGCTCTGGTGGTTGGTTCAGGTCACTGAAGCATGACCGATGTGGAGCTGCTTCTTGTCATTTATTCAACTCTTTATTGCACTTTGAACTTGATTGTTCCACTCCGTTGTTTGTGATCCAATGTACCTTAAAAGGGTAAAAGAAGAGGCGTAAATGCATATATACATCCGAAAAAACTCTAAAGACGCGCCTATACGAAATTAACCTTGAATTGACCTAAAAACGCCTAAATGAGATGAAAAATTGATTAAAATATATACAAAACTAATGCATAAAAACAACAAAATGCACAAACATCAGTTCTCATCATGAAAACACCCTCACCTTCAAATTTGAAGAAAAAATGATAAATTAGCTTAATCTCTCCCAAGAAATGTAATCTTAAAGGTTGAAATCTATTATGGGTTAAAATATAATTTCAACTGTCCACTATAATGCTCATAAAAAATTATCGGATTAGATTGTTTAAAACAACAAATTTATCCAACCACAAATTCTTCCCCCAAAAAACGCAGCTTCAAATAAAATTGTAGCTTGCTTAAACCTAATATGTATTTATGCATGGTGTTTGTGCACTTACGTTTTAACTAGATATATAAAATATCAGCCTTCCCACATAATTGTTAGAAGACAAAATAGCTAATTGTGAAATTCCGTACACACAAGAATGCACCAAGTGCGAGAAGTCCACCAGCATGATATTAAATTCTCCTACATTTCGCTGCAGTTTGTTCTTTATTTTTGATGTGATTCGAGCGGTTTTGGAGTAAGTGAGATAAAAAAAATATTCCTCAAAGATATTTACTATAAGGTGTTGTTCGTTTGTTAATCCAAATAAACCATCTGGATGAATCGCTGAAATGATGTTCATTTATACGCATATATGAATCATTTGGATGAACCATCTGTATCGACTATCTCGATAAGTTTTAAAATTTTAGTTAAAAGTTACAAGATCATCTGAATGAGTTTGACTAGAACATCCAGATGAACCTGGTTCATCCAAAATTGTAAAAAGATCAAGATATCCTTAAACAAAACAAAGATGTACACAACATGAAAATCTAATAGCTACACTACCTTGAATAGCCCACACTTTCTTCCTCATATCTATTGTCATCGACAGAATTTTTTCGCCAAAACCGCAAAATCGCAATTTCTCATTAAAATTAGCAAAGCAAAAAAATCATATATTTTCGCAAAAACCGCAAAATTGCTTTTCTCGCCAAAACCGAAAAACTATAATTTTCGCGAAAACCTCAAAACTACATTTTCCTGTCAAAAACCAAAGGATTCAATTTTCCCGCAAAACCGTATTTTTCCGTCAAAAACGTAAAACCACATTTTACGGGAAAAAATAGCATTTTCCCGCTAAGACCATAAAATCACATTTGCTCGCCCCAAATGCAAAATCACATTTTTTCACTAAAACCTCAAAATTACGTTTTCCTGCAAAAATCGCAAAATCACATTTTCTTGCAAAAACTGCAATATCACAATTTTCGGTCAAAGCCGCAAAATCACATTTTTCTGTCAAAACCACAAAAAATCATGTTTTCCCAAAAACCCCGCAAAATCACATTTTCTCACCAAAAAATTGAAAAATCACATTTTTTCGCCAAAACCCAAAATCACATTTTCTGCTAGAACCGTAAAATCGTATTTTTCCCGCTAAAACCGCAAAGCCACATTTTCCCCACCAACTCTTTATAATTGTATTTTTTCCATCAAAATAGCAAAATCAATTCAAAAGTATGATATAAAAGTTACTGGGTTGGAATTATAATTTAAATAAAAGATTAAAATTAATTTGGTTAATATTGAGATAGAAAATTATGATTGTGATCAATAATATATGGTTATACTAAAACAGGAGTATTTTGATCTTTTTCTTGCTACAATCATGCTGATGAACCATTTGGATTACTGTAAGAGGCGGGCTACGCCCCCAAGATTTCAGGTCCACAGTGTGGATGGCCCATCAAAAAGAAGGCCCAATCAAAATACCTTACGAGCACAAAAGCATGAAAGAGCGAGGTGAGGCCACAAAGTATCCGAGGATTGAGAGATGCTCGCAAAGGCCAATTTAAATAAAGGCCCATGCCCAAAACCTGAGAGAACATCGAGGAGAGGGACGAAGGAAGAAGGGGTTAGAGTCCGATGACAACACTAGCGGACTGACATGTGACATCATCTTCTGGTAAATGGGAAAATAGCCAATACTGATTACAAGGCAAATGAGACGAAGAATACGACGGAGATAGTACAAAGGGAGACATGAGCCTCCCTTGATCCACTTGAGACGTGGAACCCCCTTCCCCGAAAAAGAGTACGTCTCGACAAACGTGTAGGTACAGGTGGCAAACTTGCAAGTCCTGCTTAAAGCTGATTCAGCGTCAGTACATGCTGTAGAAAGGAATGGGCATAAGAGAGAAATAGGGAAAGAGCGGGAAACAAAGAAGAAGAACCCCTTCAACAACTATAAATAGAGAAAGATGAAGAAAGAGAGGGAATCTGCATTTTTCTTCGTGGAGTAATATTGTAACTTGACTTCGAGTCTATAATGAGGTGAAGCGCAAGTACAAACACAAATTGCTTGTCAAGATTATTCTCAACTTTCCCCTTTTTTACGAGTATTTCTTCGTTTCATTTCCATTTCCAATTAAGATCTTCATATTTTCACACAAGTTGGAGTCCATTTTCAACAATGAACAAACAAACATAGCATCCAGATGAACAGAAAAATTTAGAAATTAATAAGGCTAACAAGTATTAACAGTCATACCGTAAATTGAAAGAGAAATTGCAACTTCGAAAGAGACAAATCCAAAAATTGGATTCATCATTTGCTAGTCACACTTCTAACTAATTAAAATGAATTCATTGTGGCATCTTAGGCTATCCAACTCAGTTTTTTGTGAAGCTCTCAGAAGTAGACACGTCATCATCAAATCTCATACTTCATAATACGGTAGCTTAAAAGAAATACAATTACTGGACCACCATCTAATGAAGCCCAACTCTAGCAATCGACTACAACCCACCCAAACTAAACAACACTCAGCTCCAACCCCAATATACCACTTTGTCTTCCTCAAATCTTCGTAACCTAATTGAGCATTAGATCCTGCACTAAATTTATGAGGCTCCACAACCTCCTCTTTAAAATAATTGTTACTGCTTTAAGACGACGCTCCATCTGTCAATGGTAATCCTCGCATCCTATAAAACCAATCTAATTCCTCTTACCCTCATATCCAATCTTCACATCGAACAATGAAACCACAAACATCCCGCATCCAACTCAGATAATCTAAGTCACGAAAGACTTCCCAGAATCTACAATGATTGATTTCTCTTAGTTGAAGCTCAGTTCAAGCAGTTGATCAAGGGTTTAGTTTTCACTCATCATCTGAGGGTTATAGTATTTCTTTGATTCAGGGTTTAGTTGATTAAGGGTTTAACGTTTCATTTTTTATGAAACATAACCGAAGCTGATAAACTCCTTCTTCCTCTATATCTCTTTCTCTCTAATCGTTCCACCCATACCAGTCTTTCATATTCCCATAAGTTTCCACCGTACCCCTCTTTCATGCAGACGACAACCAATATGCTCTCTCCATCGCCTTCGAACCTTGTTCTGGTATCATGCCTCTTCGGTTGCAGGTAACTCACCATGCCTCTTCTCTTCCATACTTTTTGACTCAAATCTCACAAGTACGTGATTAGCTTAGTAATTATGGTTAACGAAGGGATTTGTTCATGGGACAATCCAAGTTATGTATAACTGAAACTTATTAAGGAACAAAAATCTAGAATTATTCATAAGGAGATTTACAATTTTTTTGATTCCAATAGTGGTTGAATTTACATTATCCAAACAGTGCTTGACGTTAACAAATCTATATGCTTCTTTCAATTTTCTAAAAACCAAAGAAGAAGATTTTTTTATATGCTTCTTTCAATTTGTTTGCTACGAGAAGCTTTGATTTGCAGATTTTCTAATGGAAGTAGCCCATTAATTGTCTCCTTACCTATCAAATTTCTCAAACCCTGGTGTTGTCTTCAAAGCAATCTCCCTTCTCTTCTCCTTTTCAAGCATGAGTAAGAAATTGTGTCAATAGATCTAAACTGAGCATATATGTAAGAAATTAAAACAAGAAAAATTTCCAGGAAAATTATAGTCAAATTTTGTGTTTCCATGCTTGGAGGTGACAATCCAAAGGATCCAAGGAGCTAACGATTTGAGGTATATCAATTACGTTCTCCCCGAATGTTCTTGTGCGGCTTCTTAGCTTAGAGCTTCATTCCCAACAACCCTTGAAAGACATACTTGACTTGAAGCTTTTGCAGATTCGTTGAGGGAATATATATCAAACACTAACCAAGGGGGATAGCTTCAAAAAGTCTGCAAAGCAATGACGACATGGAGAGACTTAACGTCCAATGTGTAAGGTTCGTGATCAAACTTCAGGGAGTTCAAAATTGTCTTGAAATCCATGGAGAAGGTGGTGAGAGTTATCAATCTTTTGTATTTTTATGAGTTCTTTTTGCAGGAAAGGAGCTTATATATAAACACAATTAAGAATGTTGGCCTTACTTATTTCCTTTTAACACTCTTCCTCTTCTTCTTACGCCTTATTATATTTTAATATGCATTTATATGTCTAGAGAGACATTCTTTTATTAGACTTTATAGTGGTATAAATTGCAAACTTTGTGTGACCTACTCTCATCTTAAAATCTCCGATTTTTTTTATTATGAATCAAACATCCTGAAGATTTCAGCGACATTAGGGATATAGTTGATTCTACGGGTGCCTACAACCTTCAAATAGAACGGGTATAAATATTTGAAGTGGCTCTCATAGGATGGATGCAAAGAAGATACTATGTTCCTTCTGTTGATAAGGTAAAAGATGTGGTTTGTGATCTCCAGCAGCAAATCAAAATTTACTTTTACTCTCCCACCATACACTTGAAACTATATGTGTGTGAATGGTCATTTGAGCTATGAAACTACTTATAAATGTTTGATATTTGATTGGATGATAGTTTAGTGCTCACGAGATCTTAGGTCTGAAAGGATAAGGGAGAGGGACGACATGTGTCTCGGATTTATCAAGTGTCTCAAAGTTTAAACCTTTTTCCTGATTATCCTAGATAGCAATCCCACTAATAAATTATCTTACCACGTTTAATTTGGGGATCTCTCTTTAACCATCAAAAATTGAGATATCAATCTTTTTCTTAAAGTTTTAAATCTCCAACAGATGCCCATATGTTTACTTGAACGTTATGCATTTGACGTGGGGTACAACCGGTTTTGAAAAAGGATAATTTAAGCAAAATTAAGTACATACAAAGTTACAAATATATTTATACTTTCCTTCATGTTACAGTGGGATCTTACAACTATAAGTGTTGCAGAATACATTAGTACATTTTTTAATTCAAATAGTTTGATGATAGCCAAGAGAGCTAATTACAATAAAGGCCTTCAAATAATAAGTCAGAAAACTTAATCCAAAAACTTCAAATTTACTTACAAAACACGGAAAATAACATTAAAAATATGGGTAAAATTAAAAGATGTAACACAAATATGAAACTACTACAAAAAACTTTGTAAGCAACAATCACTTATCATAAAACTATTATAATAAAATGTGATTTATATAACATCAAAATACATATGCAATGAATCAAGTTTTACAAACACCCGCATGTACCGCACATCCATATCTAGATCACATTGTAAATATAATCAATTCTCTTTCAAAATTTTAGTTTAGAATTCTATATTTCATTATATAATAAGCTTTGTTTTATACATCTCTTTCATCTGTTTTTAACGATTTTTGCAAGTTTGCAATGGTGGAGAAGGTGTGATGTGGAGATGGACTTATTGAAGACATACAGTAAGAGTATTGGTTCATTTTGTTGATCAAAGTTATATGCTTAAGAGATTCATTTTGGCTTCACATTACAAGCCTCCCTCGATTTGCACACTTGATGAAAACAAACAAAGTGTACATGCTTAGAAGATTCATGCTGAGTGTCAGCTTGAGCTTTCCATGATTTAAAAAAAGCAAGATAAATTCAAAAGAGGATGACACTCTGGTCACTCAGGATAAGAAGACAATTCTAAGCTTGAAAAAAATGATGGCTGAAGTTTGCTTTAAAAAGAAGATGAAAATAAGCAGGTTCACACAAAACTTATATATATATATATTTCAGTCCGACGAAGATGACAAAACATTCAAAATACATATGTAATTGTAACGTTTAAAAGGAAAAAACTGAAAGATGAAAAGACAGCAAAAATATGTTTTTGGAAAGACACAACTTTCAACTATTTTTGGATGATTAAAAGTTGGTTGTCAATGAAAAGATATCAAATAATTAATATAAAAATTTGAAAATGTTTCTACAATTATTATAGTAGCCATAAAAATTTTTATGTCATAACTAAATTGAAGATACTTTAGCATTGAACGGATGCGAGTATAATTAAAGATATGCAAACCTCTCAAGTATTTTTTAAAAATTAATATGTTTGTAAATAAAATTATATTAAATTAAATTTTATTATGAAAGTATGAAATTTTCTAAAATATTAAAAAAACTTGCTACTTTCTCAAATATAAAATGAAAAGTGATGTTAAGAAAATGTTATCTTCCGAATCATTCTCTAAAATTGGTATGTTTAAAAGTTAAAAATAATGAGAGGAGCACGTGGATCAGTGGTTGTACCACCTCTGCTGCCATCTCACGGAAACGGGGTTCGAACCCTGCACCTGTCTCTATTGAGAGGAACTACTTGCCACTAGGCTAGATGACATAAAAAAGTAAAAATAATAAGTGATGAAAAAACATGATTTAATTTTTTAAAAATGATTGATTTAAAAAGTTTATATCTGAAATGGAATAAAAAATGATAAAACACAAATTTTTAAATAATTTAAGGATTAGAAGAAATAAACCAAATAAAACAAATGAACTTATTTCAAAGAAAAAAAGAACTGAAATAATTGAAGCATAGAGAACATGAAAAATAAAATATTAACGAATATTTAAGAATTAGTCGAAATGAAGGAAAAAAAATCATTGAAATTATTATAGATATACAGAGCTGTATTTATGGATTATCTAATAAAATTAAAGTTAAAGTCGATTAAAAAATAATGACAATCATTATAGTTAACACTAATTGTCCAAAATTTGTTTGAATCGGTTAAACACTTTCATAAAAAGACACAAATGAAAGAAATGATGAAAATATAGAATCAAGATATCTTCTTGGAAAAAAATAAACTAAAAGTATCGGTTTTAAAAAATAAAAGTAAAAATGGAAATAAATTCAATTGTGAAAATTATCGACGAAACTCATGAAAGAGAAGTTCATGGAAGAAAAAGATGCAATAAAGTCATTTTTGTTTTTTTCTGTTTTTATTTAAAAATGTATAATTATGAGAATGATTGACTATAATTACAATTTCCCCATATATTATAATAAAATAAATATTAAACCGAAAACATCAAAAATATAAATTTTCTACATGAAAATCCGCGTATAGCGCGAATAAAAATCCTAGTTATAGATTAAAATCAATTCGAAGATAAAGAACCAAAGTCGTAGAGCCGCATCTAAACCAAATTTTGAACGAATAAACTCCAATTAATTATTTAAACAACCAAAGCTCATTTCGTTTCCTTTTAGTTTTATTTTTTCTTTACTAAACGTTGTTGATTTAAGAGAAACAATCTAAACAAACAAAAATATTAAAATTATAACTAGGCTAACCAGAAAAACTATTATGGGCTATGTAAGAACAACAAACCAGAAGTATAAATTGTCAGATGTTTGAGACAGATTACGTCAAACTTGTCAATATCCTTCACAACCCGGACGATTGGCCAGCTTTCTATACTTTCATCCAAGATTTCCAACTCTTTAGGGGTTTTTCCCCAGGCTTCTCATTATCTACCATCCTACGCACGGCGAATACTCAAGTGGATTGCCTGGCACGAGGATCCCGTATTATTTTACATGATTATCTTTTTGTAGAATCCCCTACTCCGAATTGGTTCACCGGTTACAAAGTGGCTTTCTAATAATGTGTGGTTGTTAAAAAAAAAAACAGGCGTTAACCAAACCGTTTACGCTGATTTGACCAATTAATACTAAGTTGGACTGCCAAAATCTAATTACCAACTTAAACCGCCGATCTATATTATATATATATATACAATGGTTGTGGACGGTTTCTCACTTAAGAAAAGAAATTCGCTTTTGCAAAAGACTAAATTAACCTTACCGGAAATTACAGACTATAAAAAAATTGCTCGTGTTTATCTCATCACTTCGTTTTTTAGCTAAAACAATTAAACAAAAAAACCCATAAAGATCTACCTAAAAAAATATCGAACCCTAATTATATTTTTTCAGCTTCCCCTATCGATCTACAATAAGGTAGGGAAGAACATCTTATGATCTTGTCACATATGTCAAAAGGTTTAATGTTTTCTCTTGTCTAGCTTTTGATAAAAGGCTATTCAGTATTTACTTGTGGAACTTTTTTAAAGAGCTCCCTCTAGAGATTAAACGTTTAACACCAAAAGAAATCTTTATTCACTCAAGAAAAATAATTCAAAACCTTAAGTCTAAAAAGAATGAAACCTCTCTCTTAAACCTAGCCTAGAAATATCGATACTTATATCTTAAAGCCAAAATCAAATCCTACTACAACTAGGAAACCTTATTCTAGAGATAACTACTAAATAACATTAAACCAATTCCATAACTCGGTTGGTTTATTTTTAAACCATTTCTCGGTTTAGTAATCTCGATTACATGCTTCTCAAGTAAGTGTCTTTGGCTTGTCCATCTTCAAGCTTATGCCAACATTCTCCCTCCTTAGCTTGAAGTCTTCTTCCTTCAAGTCTTTTAATCCAACGAGATCTCTCATCTCTTTAAATTTGATTTTCCCAAGAGCCTTTGTAAGCATATCAACTAGTTGTTTCGTTCCAGGAATGTGTTCCACTTCTATTCTTCCATTCTCAACATATTCCCGAATAAAGTGAAATCTTGTGTGTATGTGTTTACTTCTGCCATGAAACACATGATTCTTGGTTAAAGCAATAGCTGATCTATTGTCTATTCTTATCAACACTTCTCACTCAATGACTCAGTGACTTCACTGAGTAGGTCCAGAAGCCAGATAGCTTGCCTCGCTGCTTCATTTCCAGCCATAAATTATGCTTCACATGACGATAAAGCGATAATCTCCTGCTTTTGAGAACACCAGGTGATAGGACTATCTCCTAAGTAAAAGATATGTCCAGTTGTGCTCCTCCCGTCATCTGGATCTATATTATGGCTACTGTCATTGTAGCCAATCAGCTTGGTTTCGATAGAAGTTGTTCTCTTGAACACCAAACCCAAAGACGTCGTACCTTTTAGATACCTAAGGCAGTGCTTCATAGCTGCTCCATGTGATTCCTTCGAATCTTGCATATAACGACTAAGCACTCCCACACAATAAGACAACTCTGGCCGAGTATGGATTAAGTATCGTAAGCACCCTATGACACGCCTATACTTGGTCGCATCAATGCTTTGTTCTTCGGCTGCCTTGGACAGCTTTAACCCCATCTCCATTGGCGTATGAGTCAAGTTGCAATCCAACATCCTAAATTCCTCCAATATCTTCGTCGCATATCGCTTTTGGCTAAGCGTAATTCCCTTTTCGGTATGTCCTACTTCAATACCAAGATAATAAGTTAATCTTCTTAGATCACTCATTTCGAATTTAGACTCCATCTCCTTCTTAAATTTGTGTATGATCTTTAAGTTTGTTCCTGCAACAAACAAATCATCTACATACACAGCCACTAAGAGCACCTTTTGTTCCACCATTTTTCGATAAACCGATGGCTCCTTGGAACATCTTTTGAACTCAAACTCCTTCAAAATCTGATTTAATTTGTCATTCCAAGCTCTTGGAGCTTTTCTTAGGCCATACAAAGCTTTATTCAACTTATACACCTTGCTTTCACTTCCTTTTACTTCAAACCCTTCCGATTGACTTACAAAGACTGTCTCTTTTAGATTACCATGGAGAAACGCTATTTTAACATCTAAGTGGTGAATTTCTCATCCACTTGATGCTGCAAGATTGATTAACAAGAGTATTGTTTCTATTCGTGCTACCGGAGCAAATACTTCTGCAAAATCGATTCTGTACCTTTGCACATATCCTTTCGCGACTAATTGTGCCTTGTATTTGTTTATACTTCCATCATAATTTCTCTTTAGCTTAAAAATCCATTTCAAACCGATTGGTTTCACACCACGTGGTAAATCCACGAGATTCCACGTTGAATTCTTCACTATCGAGCTAATCTCATCTTCCGCGGCTAAGGTCCATTGTCTCGATCCTTTAGCTTCATATATTTCCTTCGGTTCATCGTCACGACATAGCAACAACTTTTCTCCTTCTGCATCCACAAGTAACACGTAATCATCAAATATTTTTGGTTTTGTTTTTAGTCTTTGTAAGCGTCTCATCAATGGCATATTCGCATCATCTTCTTCCTCATGAATGCTTTGTTCTTCATTGGTTTCATGATCAACTTAACCATCGCTATGGCCTCGAGAATAATTGTCTTCGCCATGATCTCTGGTGCTCAAACTCGCGTGTCTTTCTTCTGTTCTAGAAACAGAACCGTGCTCTACTTAATGGTTTCACGGCGAGCCTCCATTGTTGTCGCGGTTCAACGCTTCAATATCACATGTTATTTATTTGCCGTGATTTCCAAAACCTTCAAGTGAGATGATAAAGTCTCCAGCATCGGGTCTGCTTTCGGTGATGTGTGCCCAATTCAGGCTACGTGTTTCGTCAAACACCACATCTCGGCTCACTACTACCTTTCGAGTTTGCGGGTCAAGCAACCGATATGCTTTGGATCATGGCTCGGTTCCTAAATGTACCAGCTTATGAGTTCTGTCATCAAGTTTCCATAGGAGTGACGAGTCAATTTTGGCAAACCCGACACAGCCAAACACGCGAATATGGCCAATGTTTGGTTTTCTCTCTTTATATAGTTCATACGGAGTTTTATATCCTTAAGAGATCTTGTAGCAATTCTATTGAGGAGATAAGTTGAATGTCTGATTTCTTCTCCCCAGAGATAGTTAGGCATGTTCATATGCTTCAAGATGCTCCGAGTCATCTCCATCAAAGTTCTGTTCCTCATTTCTACCACTTCGTTCTGTTGTGGTGTATAGGGAGTTGTTAAGTGCCGATTAATTCCTGCATTTTCACAGAACGAATTGAATTCTTGAGACACAAATTCTCCACCTCTGTCAGTTCTGAAGGTCTTGATCTTGTCACTACTCTCTTGTTTCACAAGCGACTTGAATCTCTTGAATTTATTTTTCATCTTTCTCTTTCAAGAGGATTGACTACATGTATCTTGAACAGTCATCTATGAGAACAAATATATATATCGATTTCCAGCTTTTGTGCTTGGAGCAATGGGTCCACATAGATCTCCATGAACAAGTTCTAATGTCTTTGTGGCCCTAAATTGGCTAACTTGCGGAAAAACCTTCCTTACTTGCTTTCCAAGTAGACATGAGTCACACACCTGTTTTCGATTTCAATGAAAGGGAGGCCTTCTACAAGTTTTCGGTGTGCCATTGATCTAATTGTCTCGACATTTACATGTCCAAGTCGCGAGTGCCATCTCTTTGTATCAGTCAAGATGGGCGACATCATGCATCGTGTCTCGTTGTGGCATAGTATTACCTTGTACAGCCGGTTTAATGAGCGTGTGGTATGGATCAACAACTTTCCATTGTCATCGTGTACAGTTAACGTGTTTCCTCGCATTCTCACGTCACATCTGGCCTCCGTGGCTTGGCCTAAACTTATGATGTTACATCTCAAATCTGGGATAAAGTAAACATCTCTTACTTTTCTCACTTCTCCATTCTGATCAATGATCTCTATTTCTCCTTTTCATTTTATATCGATTCTAGAATCGTCTCCGAATCGTACCTTTCTAGTAATGGTGTCGTCTATTCTTGAGAAGTATTGACGATTTCCTGTCATATGATTAATGGCATCATTGTCAAGGTACCAGACATGGTTTTCTGTAGAGCTTTGATCATACTTTCTTGGTATAACCTTCTCCTCATTTAAATAGGTTACTTCATGCATCATAAGTTTTTCTGGATTTTCTGTATCTTTCTCACCATTCTCTTGTGTTTCTTGAAACTTTAACAACCGATCTGGACACTTAGAGGCATAGTATCCAAACTTATCGCACCGGAAACACTCTACTTCTGACAAATTTTTAGCTCTGCCGCAGCCTCTTCCCCATGATCTTCCTCCTCTTCCACGTCCTCTAAGAGCTCCTCTGAAGCCGCCGTTGTAATTGTAGTTTTGTGGATTTGTTTGCACGGCTTGAGGCGTGGAGTTAGTATTAGAGTACGTTAATTTTGTTTGATCATCGGGTTCATCTTCATCCTTTGCAATACGTTCCTCGAAAGCTTTTAGACGTCCCACTATGTCCTCAAAACTTGTCTTCTTAAGGTCGAGCACTTGCTCGAGAGATGCAACCATGTGTATGTATTTCTTTCGTGGGAGACACTTAAGGAACTTCTTAACCACTTTAGCTTCTTCTATGTCCTCTCCCAAGGCCGAGGCCTTTGACGTAATTTCAGATATCTCCCTACGAATTCATCGATCTTTTCTGTGTCCTTCATCTTGAGACGATCAAACTCAGCCATGAGAGTTTGTAGACGAGCCTCCTTGACTCGTTCGACTCCGACGTTCCTGGTTTTAATTGCATCCCATATTTTCTTAGCCGAATTCATCTCTCCGACCTGCAACACTAGATTCTCAGGAATCGATTGAAGTATCAGTGTTATTGCCATATCGTTCTCGTCTCCTTCTTCTTTCTCTGTCTCAATTACATCCCAGACTTTATTATCTCCAAGAAAGCTCTTCATCCGTATCGCCCATACGGTGTAGTTTCTCGTAGTAAGCATGGGACATCTTATCGAGGAAGTGCCTCCTTCCATAGGCTACTGCGATGTTGCAGAAGTTGTAGATGTTCCAGTATGAGGGGTGATATCACCCATGTTGTGAGTCTCTTCCCTGGTTTCTTTTCTCTTAAAGAAAGCAAGGTTTGATCACATAAGAAAAACAGAGGCTATGTTGCTTCTGTTCTTCACAGCATGTTTGGTAAGGAGCAAAACCAGTATCTCGAGTTGAAGATCACGACTTTGATCTTTAAAGAAACAGGGTACAAGTTTTGATCCTTTGAAAAACACGATTTCTCTCTAGAAAAAATGATCTGATACCAATTCTAGAGATTAAACTTTTAACACCAAAAGAAATCTTTATTCACTCAAGGAAAATAGCTCAAAACCTTAAGTCTCAAAACAATGAAATCTCTCTCTTAAGCCTAGCCTAGAAATATCGATACTTATATCTTAAAGTCAAAACCAAATCCTACTACAACTAGGAAACCTTATTCTAGAGATAACTACTAAATAACATTAAACCAATTCCATAACTCGGTTGGTTTATTCCTAAACCATTTCTCGGTTTAGTAATCTCGATTACTTGCTGCTCAAGTAAGTGTCTTTGGCTTATCCATCTTCAAGCTTATGCCAACACTCCCACGGGTCAACTTATAATGTGTGCAATTCTAATGCGGAATCCGCCCCTTCTTTGGGTGCTTTCAATTGGCTTTGAGTTATGATTAAAAATAAGTAGCATTCTTAAAACATGCTCTTTCGAATGAATATGTGTTCATGTTCTCTTGGTCTTGTTATTGTCTGTTTTTATTTAATATTACTTTTAGTTTTAGTGTTTGTGATGGTAGCTCTTAGAAATGAACTATCTTAGATCTAAAATTGTGCTTATAAATAATTAAAACATGTTGCCTTATTCAGAAAATTTGCAGAGGGTTTTAGACCATCGACCATGAAACAAGAATCAAGAGTAAGATCGTGAGTTACCGATTCTTAATCTTGAAGGCGATTACAGAAGTTTATATGGATTTTTTTAAATAAAAGCTAATGTTGATTTTCTGATAGGAATAAACTGGGACAAGGTGGTTTTGAGACCGGTCTATAAAGTAATAAGTCTCAGCATCTTGTCCGATTTTATTATGCGGAAAACAAGAAAGATGATTTGAACTATTTACCATGGAAGGTTGTCTTGTGGACAAGAAATCGATGTAAAGAGGTTTTCAAGAAAAGTTAAGACAAATGATAGAAGAGTTCAAGATTTCTTAAACTACGACTTGTTGATTTACCATTTAGTTTTGTAAAAGAAATGCATCAAAACAAGTCGACGATTGATCTTATCCTCTATGCATCGTTCCCTCGTGAGCCGTTAGATCCATTGAATCTCTTTATATTTGGTGTGCATGTTTTTACATCTAAATTTATTGTAATTAAGTTTATCATGTTATAAAGCATATCTTTATGTTATTCATAAACAAGTGGAAAGTTTTTTTTTTCCGGGTTTTACATTAAGTCATAATTTATAACAAGTGGGAGTTTTAAAATCAGCATAAATTAATATTGTATAATTATTTTCATTTTACAAATTCAAATATTATAAAATGCATATATATATACTAGGTGGTGGTCCGTGCGGATGCACATGCATGACGATTTTTGTAAAAAAAATGATCCTAAAATTAGAGATACTGATAACGTATTGTTTTTAAGTTAACCTGAATAATACATTGTAGTTGTTATTCTTAAAACACACTTTCATCTTTTAAAACAAAGTATTTGAAAATGATACAAATTTGTATGGAATGTGATGCGAAATATATTCTATATAACCCAAACCTTATACTAATGCAAAAAGAAAGTGACCTGAAAACAAAGGTCTGATCACCCAACGAACAACACATAAGTCGGTCTTTCCAAGATAGAGGGCATTAACTTCTTGAAAAGTCTTGCAAGATCTATAGGTTGACTTGCTGCTTGTTGCTGCTGCTACATATGAAGATATAATGTCATCTAAAACCATTTTTTTAGTAAGAGACCTAAGCAACATACAGTGAAAGTGAAACAACATCTTCGATTAATCAGAACCATCGAAGCCTAGCAGAATAAAAAATCTTTACTACAACTCAACTCTATAACGAAAATCTTAAGTTGTTGATTTGAAACGCAAAAAAAAATCAAAACCATTGATTGATAAATCGAAAGTTTATTAGAACAAAATATAATGAAATCATACATGCAAGAAATTGCTAATACCTGTTTGGGAGAACCACAACGATCAATAGATAAAATCTTTGTCGTTTGAGTACAACGAAAGATGTATATATAATTTCCGATTAGAAGAATTATAAAAAAGTGTTACAAATTAAATCAGAGGAATCAGAAACACAATAGTGAACAAAAAAACAGAGAATAATTGATATATAAACCTTACTTGTTTGTATTGTCTCCAATGAATTTGATTGTTTATCTTTCCTCAATCGTTTGATTTGATCGAGAGATGGGCAAAAAATAAGAAGAGAGTTTTTTTTCATAAATTCCGGAATAGATTTTTATTTTGATAAATTCTATATGAGTAGGGTTAGTATAGTTTTTTACAAAAGGTAGAGTATTTTATAAAGAGAAAAATAATAAATAGCCAATTAGAAGACGTCACAAAACCGGAAACATATTTTTTATAAATAAAAATTAGAAACCGGCGAGCTCTAGAAATGCGCCACGTCACCCAAAAATTATGTGAGCACGCCATGTCAACAAACGACTTCTCATATAATATATATACATGTATATATATAATAATTCCATCACGTTATATGATAATATTAAATATCTTCAATTTTAGAAAATATATATATAGATATATATATATATATATACATATATGTATATATATATATATATAGATTAATTTACAGAAATACACCTAAAAGGAAAAGAAATTTTACAT
>OVAN01007034.1:0-20289 GCA_900406275.1 Anastatica hierochuntica | reverse complement strand
GCTATGACTGTTGCAAATGGAATGCTTTTTGCTGGGACTAGTGTAAGCCTCATATAACTCCATGGAAGCTTTTAGTTAAGCTTTCAGGTTCTGTTCTGTATTCAAATGTGGTAACAAATAGAGATGTACAAGTAGAAAACAAACACAGATGACAAATCTATGAAATGTATATTATCTTTTTGTTGGTATTGAAGAAAGAATGCAAGCAAGAATGGGGAAAGAAACACAAACTGATAACTCTTTGATGCAATCAAAAGCAAAATTGAGGTGAGGTTTAATTCCGGTTTTTCGGATATTAAAATTATTATCGGTTGGATATTTCATCGGTTCTGATTTGGATTAGATTCAAACTCTTCGGATCCGAGTATTTTGTCCATCCCAACTAATTTATGAAAACTTAATTAGTCCAATAACACTCTCAACATATACAAATTACAACATTAGGAGTCCTTCAACAACCAACATTAAAAAACAAAAAAAGTTACATTCTGAACCACAAATATACCGGAAATAACCGAAAAACAAAGAGTCTTTCTGATTTGGTTTTTTTTCCCGGTAAGATCAAAGTTAGTTTTAGAGTAGAAAAACACAGACCAAACACAAAAGCATCATCATTTTAATCATCATTTTCAAGCCTCACAAGCTTCTTCAGAGGATTCTTTAACTGGTTTCAATCCGGTTTTGCCCTTGCCAGATCTAACACGAGGGCTGTCGTGCACCGCGTTGATGTTCTTGTTCTTGATATCGTCTTTATTATGAACTGTTGTTCCGGTGCTGTGTCGGTGGTTCCGGTTAGAGACTGTCTTTGGACTGTCTTCATGTGAAGATGAGCTGATTGCGTCGCTGCAGCTTTTTCTACGAGAGGTAGTGAGTTTTGGCGATTTTGGACGCGTCAAAGGAAGCTAAAGAAAGAAACATAACAGTAAGATACTTAGCTCTGAAGAAGGAAAGAGTTTTGGTTGGTTCGTGATATATACCTTCTTGAGCTCGGGTTTAGCAGGAGGCGCCTCGTAGTAGAAGTTAGGGACGGGTTTAGCCTTGATCTTGAGATTCTTTCTAAGTTGTTTTAAGGCTGCTTCTTGTTCTTCCTGCACACACCATTGAAATCACATTGAGATTTCGGTTTTCAGAATCCGAAAAAGTCTTAGTCTACCGGAAAATGTTCACTTTACCTTTTGCCTTTGTTCAAGCTCGTTCTTTTCGGCTTCAAGCATTTTGTGTTTCTCTTCGAGCTTTTGGTAATACTAATCCACACAATCCCCACAAATAAGTAAACCGCATAATCAACTTCTTCAATACATAACAGAGATGTGAAAACAGAAAGGTGGAAGCTTTACTTACTTCTCTACGTTTCTCGGCTCGCTGAGCACTCTTAAACGTTGGAGCACTTCCATAAGTAAGTCCAGACTTCCCCATTCTCATGGAAGTTGCCACACTATGGTACATTCTCGTAAAGGAACATTACGGTTTAACTCTGTATCGGTTACATACATATATAGAAGCATCAAGTGTTAAATGATAGAGGCAAACAAAGGATACGAAGACGCAATGGAGCAATTATCATCATCATCGATATGCTTCTTATTCTCCATTTGCAAAGGCTTCCTCACCGCGTGAAGAGGCTGTACACAAAAACAACCAAAAGCAAATGGTGAACAATCGCCTTTAGGCCTCAAATTCTATCATCTACAAAAACAAAGATCTTCTATTTTACCTTAGGAACTTTGACATTTCCATTAACATTACTGACTTTAGCCGATTTCTGAGCTCCGATTCTCTCAGGAGTTTCGATTTTCGATTGATTCTTCTCCGAAAGAGAATCCTCCTCAGTACATTCTTTGACTTCAAATTCTTCCTCTGTAGCTATCTTAGGAACAACATGAACTTTAGTACTGCTTGAAACGTCTGCGTTTTGATCCATAAGAACCTCAACAACTTCTCTTCTCATTCCACTACCAAAAGAACAAATCCAAGACCCAATTCAATTTCTACAACTTTAGCTTAAGAAGAAACAAATCTAATCTTCATAAAGGTTTCAACTTTATTCTCCATCTTACATTTCAAAGTTAGATTTTTGATGAAGAGAGATTGATTCAGAGTAAGAACATTCTCGAATCTGAAATAGTGTAGAGAGAGAGAGAGTCACATAAGAAAAATTCAAAAGATGAAACCAACACGCATAAACAACAAAACCCAGATGAAGAAAGATTCAAACTTTCGAAACAAAAATTGCAAAATCTTGAAACCCAGATGAGAAAAATCAAAGATTTGTGAGAAATTTTTAGAGATTTTAAAGGAAGAAAGAACATGAACCTAAAGAACAGAGAAACAAAATGGTTCTTACAAATTCTTGTGTGAGGATCTGGGGGAAAAAAGGAAGCTTATGCACCAACCTCTGTCTCCTTTCTCCGATCGCTCGTGAGAAAAAAATTTTTTGCAGACAAAATAGAAATGAAATGAATGTCTTTTATCCAGAACAAAGTTGTCTCCCTCTCTCTCTCTCTTTCTCTGAAGAATAAAAAAAAAAGGATTTTTCTTTTTGGCCGGTGACTATTTTGGAATTGTGTTTGGTTTTTTTATTTTGTTAAGCTGTTATTTGTTTATGAGGACTTTTCAAATTTAATAGCCTTAGAAAAAAAAATTCATGTAGTTTATTCTTATTATTATTTTGTATTTTCTTAGTGCTTTTATATAGCTTTGATTTTCTTCTTTCTACTAATAGTGTAATACACCGACTAAGTCGAGCATAGTCTAGTGGTCAGAGACTATTGCTAAAAGTTTGGTATCAAGAGTTTGATTCTTCTTTTCGTATGTGAGAATTTGTTCCTATTTGTATGAGGTTTAACGGACTACTAAACCGGGTTCGTTTGCCGATAACAAAAAGGAAAATGGTTTGGAAAATGGTTTGTTTTTTTTGTATCAAGGTTTAATGGGCTATCGAACCAATTTGTCATCGTTCGTTTGCCGACAAAAAAAATACCTACTAAAATTTGTGTTGATGCAATGTTTAAAAAGAGATGATGATGTTGCATAGGATAAAAAAGTTTAGAATGGAGTAAACCGGAAGAATAATAGGGATCAATTTGCAAGTTTTTAAATAACTTTTATAGACACCAATTGAAGTCTAAAAGTTGCATTTTCATGGCTTAATATCATGGATAATATGTTTTTCTATATAAATAAATGTTCTGAATAAACGGAAATTAATTTAGAATAAAACTAAATTTTAGAGAGAAAAACGAATGGAGGTAAACATTTGTTTTATATTTTTTATTAATTGTGATAATGAATAATTACAAAGCTATAACACCCGTGTTTATATACTTAAAATCGATTTTTAAAATTGATATTGTTTTCGGATTACGTCTCAACTAATTGAACGTGGTTCTTTACTAGTAAATAAAAATTTAAAAGTACCTTCATAATCAACATTCAAAGATGATTGTACTAGCTTTGTTTTATTTAATGTGATAGTTAAGGAACTACATACAAATTAAGGAAGTACATACCTCAACTCATTTTTGTTGTTTACATAAACTTATAGTTAAATAAACACAATACAATCAATCATAAAATTTTGAAAGTATTTAATTTGCATCTATAAGTGAAAAATATTATTTATTATTTATTTTTAATATGCATTTTTTTAAACAATATTTCGCTTAATTTAAAATCGAGAGAGTAAAATTTGATTTGATTTAACCTTAGGAGATTATATGTCTCCGGATTCCGAATCTCTTGATAAAAAAAACTAATTAAAAATAAATACATCATTTATTTTTCTTCTTCGAAGTTTTTTGGATGGAGTTTCAAAATAATTAAAAAGACAAAGAAAAAAAACAAACTCAAATTAATGAAAAATTATTGTATATTGTCATTATGACAAAATACATCATTTAATGTCAACCATAAATACAACCTCTCGACCATCGTGATATTAAATTTATTTTTGTTTCAATATAAATATGTATTATGTAGTATGGTTTTTATTTATTTAGCGTATATTCTTTTTTCATCTAACATTCTCGCATTACTTAATACTAATAGACTTTAATAATGGTAGAATATAGAGTACATATATCATTTACTTTATAACCTTAAAAGATAATAATAAGCTTTGAAATTGCTTCCTGCCTTTTTTTCATGTTCAAACCTCAAAAGATAATTCTTACTTTCCCTCGCTACTTTGTTTAAAAATTATGTTTTTTAAAGCATGTTAGTTGGTAGAAATAATACGAAAAGAAAACAAAACATATGTTTTTTCTTTTCATATTATTTCTACCAACTAACATGCTTTAAAAAACACGATTTTCAAATTTTGAACAATGCAAAGATGATATAGAACCAAGTAAAATGATTTTGGATTTGGACCATCAATAATAATTTTAGCATTCCATGGTATTACAATATTATTTTTCATAGTTTAGAGTCGCACTCGAAAGATTAATAACACACTTTTGAAGGAAACTAACAACAAACTTACAAATAACAAAAATTACCTACAAAAACTAAACAAAATTGTAACACCCTCGTCCGCTATTCCCCTATGCTCCAATGTCGTTGTCTTTGAGTCCAAAATGTAAGAATATTTATATTCTTATATGACATATGTGTCTATTTGTTTAATTATAACGTTCATGTTCATACTAAATATTAATTTATTCTCTCTTTGACCTTAAATTTTAATGGTTTATTTTGATGGAGAAGAAACCTTCAAAAGCCTTTTCCTTAATCCTTTTGATTAATATTTTATTGTGGTGTAAGAGAGATTACTATCTTTCTCATAAGAGACATGAAGCCTTTTATATTTATGAAGATATGCCATTATGCCAAGAGACACAACTCTTCATAAATAATCACCACACTATATATTATACATGTGTCTTATGCTTAAGTAGTTATATTCTTTATTAACCACCATATACACACGTAATCATATATATGATCATAGGAAAGACACATATAAGGTAAGAGAGGAGGGTTATCAACATATACACCTGATATCTAACGTCTTTAATCGAAATCGATTCATCACGGTATCGTCTTTAATGTTAGAATTCATAACTTTAGTATGAACTTGAACGTTATAATAAAACCAATAGACACATAGATCATATAAGAATATAAATATTCTTACACAAAAATCCATTTGTCCAACAATCATAAACCTTGAGAGCTCACTTATTACTCTTTGCAAATCACCGCACAATTACGAAAATCACTTTGCGAAAACTCATTTATATTAGTATTGCTCCAACACAAAGCACACTTAATTATAAAATTCACATAAAACAAGCGACAGAAAAGATATATATACACTCTAATGATATATATATATATACACTCTAATGATATATATAGCCAAATCAACTTTATCTTCATAAACCGAGATTTAACACAAAAACTACAATATCAAATATAAGTTAAATTGCAAAGTTCTTTTTGGGAAAAAATTTCAATATCATTCGCGAAGACAAAAGAAGGACCCACGTTGGAATGAAATAACATAGAACCCACGTACAGAAAAAAATATTTTATCCTTTTTGGCGGCAAAATATGAAAAAATATAAAAACAAAAGGCAAAATCGGTCGGTTTGGTCCAAACAAATGGTCCCTAATAATAATAAAAAAAAATATTCACATACGAAAATGCTAATAAACTTTTGCACATTTTATACATTATACCATTTTTGTTATTGCTATTTAGTTAAATTTTATATTAAAAAAAAATCATATATCAATAAAAACTCAGGCCCATTACAAATAAATCGGCCCAATAAACAACAAGGGGCATTATCGTCATTTCATAAACACTTGAATCGAGATGAACCAATCCGTCTTTTGCTCTTACTCGGTCAAAACAAATCTCTTGAAGACGAACACGTGTCAAATTTTTATTGCGTATCGAGTTCTATATAAATACCGTTAAGACTCATAACGGTTTTTGTAAATTCCCCTGAAGCCATTAACAAACCAGAGAAAGATATTTTCCCGCGAGAGAGAGAGAAAGCGAAAGAGAAAGTCTTCGAGAGAGAGAGATTGAAAAAAAAAGTTGATCGGAGATGGCGATGGAAGTAGCAACACCGGCTCCGGCACCGATCCAAGCACCACCGGAGAGAAACATCGTTCTCGCGCCGGCAACAACAACGACGACGACGACGAGGAGCAACGCTGTTGTTGAGACTCATAAGAAGAACAGGATCCAAGTTTCTAATACTAAGAAACCGTTGTTCTTCTATGTTAATCTCGCTAAGGTACGTTAATTTCTTGATCGGAACGAAAAATTTCTCACCGGATCTATGAGGTTTTCTTGATCGGAACGATAATTTGTTTGATTGATCTGATTTTAGAATCAATCATCGCTTGGAATCGGAGTTTGTTTGTTTTGTTGATGTTAAACGCTTTTGATTCCTGACTATTTTGTTGAGTCCACCAAGTGTTCGATTGTTTTACTAAGAGAGTAATTGTAAACATTCTTTCAACATTAATCTGAGATTGTGTTTGGATTCGTTTCGTGATCGATCTTTAAACGTTTCTTTGGTTGTAAAACGCTTTTGATTGATTCCTGATTTAGTTCTGATTCGTTTCTTGATGATATGTAGAATTGTAGTAATGATTCATGATCGATCTATTAAAGCTTTTTCTTTTGGATGTAAAACGCTTTTGATTCTGCTATTTATGTCCACCAAGTGTTCGATTGTTTTACTAAGAGAGTAATTAGAAACAATCTTTCGACAATAATCTGTGATTGTGTTTTCGTTATGATCATTTCGTCGCTTTCGATGCAGAGGTACATGCAGCAACACGACGAAGTTGAACTCTCTGCGCTCGGAATGGGTATATATATATATCATAATCTACAGATCGATCTTTCTTTTTGAGTGTTGTTAAAACTGTTTACGTTTTGTGTATAGCAATCACAACTGTGGTAACAATCTCTGAGATCTTAAAGAACAATGGATTAGCAACCGAGAAGAGTAAGCGAATTAAAGATCACTCTTTCAATCTTCAATCGATGAATCCGTCTTTGTTTTCATTGTTGCCATTGGTTTGAACTATGAATACAGAAGTGTTGACATCAACCGTGGGAATGAAAGATGAGACTAAAGGAAAGATGGTTCAGAAAGCAAAGGCAAAGTTTCTTTCTTTCTTAACATCTCCTCATTAAACTTTGTCTTAATTCGGGTATCATTGTTGTTATTGCAGATTGAGATAGTGTTGGGGAAATCGGAAAAGTTTGACTCTTTGGTGCCACCGGTAACTAATGGGAAAACACCGGAGGAAGAAGCGAAAGCAGAGACAGAAGCTGCCGCGGCTGTGGAAGCACAAGAAGCTGCAGCAGCCACTGTGGCTTAGGAATCAAAGATTTGAGTTGAGAAAATACTTCATATGAGAACCATCTATATCTCTTTTTACTCTATATGTTTTGTTGTTCTTTTGGTTTCGGTTTGTGATAATAGCAAACATAAATACTCTCTAGATATGATATAGTAATTGTTCATTTCTTTACATCTTAGGATGTTGTTCATCAATGATTTGTATTTTTCTCAAAAAAAATTTCAACGAATTGATTCTTTTTTTTCTTTGTTTTGTCATAAATATAAAATTCAGAAAGAAAATGTCATACCATTGTTGTCATATATACAATAACCAAACTACATTTTCTCTGGTTAAATCAGCAAACAAATCTTTTAAAACTTAGAAGATGAAAAAAATGAATGCAACATGAGAATTTTCAGGAAGTTGCTCATATGAATTATACTATTTTCACACCAACAAGTTAGTAAAGTTGGGATGGGATCAAGAATATATACTTTTTTCACAACTAAAATGATCAAAGAATATATTTTATTTTTACTATAAGAGGAAAGAATCTTATGTCTAGAGGTTTCACAAGAATTGGATACTTTGTTTCTTTCTTAAAGTTTTTTTTTTTTATTTCTTGATAGCAAGTTATAATAGTATTCTTTTACAAAAGCATATATATATTTATAAATCCATGTCTCTTGTTCTTCTACTTTTTATATATGATCAAACAAAAGATCTCTAATGGATACAACAAAAGCAATATATAAGCCACCCATTCACAAGCATCCTCTCTATCTTTCACCAAGCTTTTTCTCTTGTACATGTCGCGCCTGCCATGTAAGAGAATTAAACTATGGCTACTACTTTTGCAATGAGTGTTCCTTTTGGTTCCATAAGGAATGCGCTGAAGCTGAACTAGAGATCAATCATCCTTCTCACCCAGAGCATCCTCTTTCTCTAGTTGATAACATTCCTGAAGTTGCTCCTTGTGGTTTATGTGGAGGAGCCATAGTATCCCCATATTATGTTTGTCACACATGTGGATTCAAAGTTGATCTCACTTGTGGGATTAAACAATATCCACATGTTATTGATCATCCCAAGTGTCATGACCATCCACTTGTGTTCTTGGAGAAACTAGAGGAGCCTTGTGAAGTATGCAAGGAATCTATTGGTAGACCAAGCTACTCATGTCTTGAATGTCATGTCTACTTCCATGTGGATTGTGTTCATCTCTCAAAAGAGGTAAACCATCCTTTTCACTCAAGTCACCCTCTCATTATGGTCAATGCATTTGAGTCAGTCCCCCAGAAGAGATGTCATTTCTGTTTGATTCAACCCGAAAAAGTTTGTTATCATTGTCATCTTTGCAACTTCACCATGTGCCTTGGTTGTATTAAAAAGCCACTGCCGCTTGTTGTTGAGCATACTAAAACCCATAGGCATCCACTTAGGCTGCTTACGCGCCAAATCAAGTTTACTTGCGAGTTTTGTGGGGTAGAAGGCGACTCCACTAAGACATATATATGTATAGAGTGTGGTGATTTTGTTATACATGGAGATTGTATCGACTTACCACGAGTCATAAACATCAATCGTCATAATCATCGCATCACTTTCAGAAAACGTCTTGACCACGGGGATACAAATTGTGGAGTTTGTAGGGGAAATGTAAGTCAATACTATGGAGCTTATTCTTGCTCGATTTGTCCTAACTATGCAGTTCACTCAATGTGCGCGATAAAACCTAACGTATGGGATTTGAAGGAACTAGAAGAGATACCTGAGATCATCGAAGATATTGCACCATTCAAGGAGGAGGGTGATAATTTGATACGACATTTCAGTCATCAAAATCATACTTTAAGGCTCCATAAGGACATGGATGATTTGTTTCGCATTGTTGATAAGTGGACACAATATTGTGAAGCATGCATCGGTCAGGTCGGGTTTGAACCCATCTATAGTTGTGAAGAATGTCGTTTTGTTCTCCATGAGAAGTGTGCTAATCTTGAAAAGAAGAAAAAACTTCTCACTCAAATCACACCATTCACGTTACAAGAATGTCTTTATGAATTATGCAACCTTTGTAGAACATTATCTGGTGGTTTCATGTACTCAACATACTATGCTAGGACGTCTTCACATAGCTATGTTGATGTACGTTGTGGTTCCATTTCCGAGCCTTTCATCCATGATGGGCATTCACATCCTTTATACTTTGATGAAGCTAAAGATCATTCTTGTGATGCATGTCATAGACATGTAGATGATGGTTGGTATATGCTCCGTTGTGATCCTTGTGGCTTTGACTTGTGTTTTCGTTGTGCTATTTTGCCGAAAATGATATGGCATAGGAGCGATGATGAGCACCCTCTCGCCTTATGTTGTGGCAGAAAGTTTAGTGACAAAGATTTGTGTGACGTTTGTGAAATGGAACTAGATCCAACCATATGGTTCTTTACATGCTCTGCTTGTGAAGTCAACTTGCATGTTGGATGTGCGCTAGGAGATTTCTCACATCACAAGCCAGAAACGTTATTCACAATTGGAGGAAAAGAATATAAAGTGGTTCTTAACTATCGCAACACTCGGCCATGGTGCAGCCAGTGTCAATCGCGATGCACGGCCTCAGTCATCTTAAAGCACATTAATGGTGAAGACAATGGATACATATGTTCTGGTCCATGTCTATCGAGGTCTTCTGGTTTATAATATGAATACGGAACATTCACCGTATATCATGTTCTAAAAATTCCAGCCTAAACCGATTACTTTTCCGTCTATCTGCTAGTCGATGGTCTTCTGATTTGTTTCCCCGTAATCTCGATTTTTCCAACATTGTCACTATATACATCTGTTCAAGTTCATGTCTGAGGATTCAAACGGTTGCTTCAAATTTCTTAAAACATATAAAAGAGAGAAAAGGATTCTCAGTGTAAATATTTTTAACATTTCAAGAATAGATTCATCCTTTGTAAAAGTTTAAATCTTAATAAAACAGAAAACATTTAAAACTCTGAGATATGAAGCTGTTGCAGAGCAGCTAAAATAAGGTTTTTCATCGGTTTTACTCGAACATGCTTGGGAGTGGTCTTACAGCCATGAATGCATCCACCATCTGATTAAATGTATTAGAAAGATCGATATTTGAATCTTTGTTGATCTTGATCTAACAGATTTTAAGTCGAATCGATTTTTTTACCTCATCAGTAACAGCAGCTCGAGCCCTGCGGTGCCTCTCCACCATTTCTGTCAAAACTTCTGTTAGTCGTTTCTTTACTTCTCCTGTTAGCATTCTTCCTTCTCCATACTCCTGAAACACCGCACAAATTGAACTACTTTTACTTCGGACAAAGACAGATACAAGCATTTCTTCATTCACTCTGTAATGATCTAATGAGCCAGTGTAACGAAAATTACCTTCTTTATGTGTTCAAGTTCGGTATCATCATCCAGGAAGAAACTCAGATACTTGACTGGTATGTCTACCTGTGAAAAAAGTAGAAGAAAGATTACTAAAAAGGACTTCAGAGTATAGCAATGAAACCGATAGAATCAAGTATCAAGAATACAGTTCTGCAAAATCCCGCGATTTGATAGGATTAAGTCGTATCGAATTGCAAACCGGGGTTACAGATCTTTCATCTAGGAGTAATAGCTGTTGGTATTTATCTAACTAACACCAAGTTTAGTATCTAACCGAGAAAATATCTATATGCCTAATTGGATATTACAGTGCAAGGAGCATAGCTGTGAATTTACACTATCGAGTATAGATTCAAGGGAGAGAACTTGGTACCTCCAGATTTGCTCCAAGCTCTCTGTGCTTTTCAACGGAGTCTTGCCCACCACTAAACGCATATCTGTTTATCTGCATATAAAAACCTCATGAAGTTAATATCTGGATCCATTTATAGGATTGGAGTCTAATTTCTAAAAGCGGCAGCCTTTTGCTATTGCTAAGCAAGAGTTCTCGCATGTGACAGAAATGACTATAGGTGCCGATCAAACCAGATAATGAATATGTGTGCAACAACAAGGTTATTAGTTATTACCGAAGTCAAGAAATAGCACGAGGAACAAGATGCTAGGAGAAACAAAACAAAGTACATAAATTAACCTTGTTTTTAATGTCTTTCGCAGTATCAGTCACATAGATAGCGGAATTTGGATCACTAGCAGACATTTTACCATTCTCTCCCTGCGAGAAGTGACCAAGACATTCAATAGTTTAAAAGCATGAAGGTCCGGTGAACAAGGTATAAGTATATCTCTTTCACTAGCAGTAACTCTAGACTACTTACCTGCAGAGCAGGGAAAAATGTTGACTCGATCAGAGACGGCTTGCTATAGCCTAACCGCGGTGCAACATCACGAGTCATTCTAAAATAAGGATCCTGAATCAAAACCAAAAGCAATAATTAATGATTATAAAACATAATAGCAACATAGCATAATGATAAATGAAGGACACAAAAGAGATAAGTCATGGATGAAAGATTCCTAGGAACGAGAAATTTTACACGCCTGGTCAATTGCACAAGGAATTAAGCAACGGAGGTTGTCCTTGCCGGGGAACAAGTGTGGGAATGAGCTGGGAAACGATGGAACTGCCTGCAAATATATGGAACACAATCATCCGATTTATATATGAGTCTATATGCATTAGAATACACACCAACAGGAATAAAAGACATACCTGCACCGGAGGGAAACTGAGTTTTCCAATATGATCTTCACCGGAAAATCCAAAGATTCCCATAGCCTAGCAAAGAAGAAGATATAAAAATGAAAACCGAAAAAACAAAGCAAAGGATAAAACATATCAGCCATCTTGTGCAATTCAAAAGGGATAGAAAGTTAAGTCACCTTATTAAGTGTAACACACTTTGCAACCTTCACCATATTTTTATAGAAAGCACTACACAAACGGTTTTCGACATTATCAGCCAGAGAAACTGTATTATCAACGTCAGAAACTAAAAACCTAGTTGGAATACAATATAAAGAACATCTTGAGAGCTAAAAAAGTCTCCACCAAGGCAATAGAATGTTGAGCTATATGCACGATGAATACCAAGACTAGTTTTTCCACGGATTTCAATATGATTTACCCGCCAACATAGTCGAAGTCAGAGAAAATGAAAGTCTTCGTTACATCAAATCCGCAAGCAATTATATCTTTTGCATTTTCTCTGGCTAGCCTTTGACTTTCCTCCACCGATAAGTTCTTCCACATGCATTTCTCATCATCCGTAAGCTGTATAACTAGTGGAACCTTGAAAGCTTCTTGCAAGTACCTGCAAGACAATTCGAGTATAACAGATAAACAACCAAAAACCATCCTCGCATTGACTCAATGGCTCAAGCATGTGGTAAAGATCACACTTACTTAGTAAACATAAAAGGAATCAAATGACCTAAATGCAAAGCTTCTGATGAAGGTCCTCTTCCTGTGTAAAGATAGAACTTGTCTCCTTTCTCATAAGCATCCAAAATCTCATTGAAATCTCTGTTAAATCTCACAATCAAACCCAGAAATTACAAAACTTTATACTTGCCCATTTCATAAAAACTCATAATTGAATCATCAAACAGAAGTTAGCTAAGTATCGAACCGGTGGGCGAAGAAGACACCACGGCGGAGGAAGACATGAGGCTGACGAGAAGTCAGTCTCTGAACACGATCGATCATCGATTCGTCGAGTCTCTGGCATCCAAACTTGTCTATAAGCTTGTCGTAATCGATTTTTCCGCCGTCGTTTGCAGAGACTTCCCATGGATTCACCACTTGCTCCGACGATTCAGACTCTCTCTCCTCATCCTTCTTATCCATCTCCGAAAAACCTACAACGGATTCAAAAGCTACTAATGAAACTCGAAGTACCGTTGAAAGTTTCCGATGATAAGACGGTCGTGGAGAAGCGGCGGCGGAAATGCGACTGAAGCGTTTAGTAGAGAGAAGAAGAAAATGAGGTTTTAACAATTATGGTTTATTACTCTTTAGGACTCGAAATCTTTCGTTTTATTCAATTGCGCCGTAAAGTTTTATAATTGCTGAATAGTAACCTCTTTTCAATCTCAAAAGTCAATTTGGGCCTTTACTTATTGGGCCCAAAAGAAAAAATGACACAAAGGAAAAAAAATCACTCAAAAGTCAATCAAATTAATTAAGTCAAATCTAAATCCGACGGCTAATATTCCATCTTGTTTTCTTCTTCTCTTGTTTAAAGAAAAAATAAAGCTAATAAAATAATAACGAAAATGGAAAAATGAAAAAAAAAAATCCCAAATTTTCTCTCTCTAAAAATTTTGTTCTCTCTCTAAAAAGGAATGGAACCTAACGAAAGCCATCACCAACAACAGCAGCAGCAACGTCTTAGTTCTCCTTACTACCACCACTACCACCACCCAACCACCGTAGCAACCACCGTTTCAGCCGGAAACACCGTTTCATCTTCCAACAATGAGGTTTTTCCACCGCCGCCGCCGCAGACTAATGATGGGTCATCCTCCGTCGCGGTGTACCCTCCTTCCTCGGCGGTGACGGAGTCGGTAAAGAGGAAGAGAGGTCGTCCAAGAAAGTATGTGACGCCGGAACAAGCTTTAGCGGCTAAGAAAATGGCTTCTGCTGCGAGTAGTTCGTCGGCTAAGGAGAGGAGAAATCAAGCGGATGTAGCCGGAGTTACGGCGAATTCTAATCCCGGGTCACCGAAAAAATCTCAGCTTGGTTCTGTCGGTGGTGGGTTTACTCTTTCCGGTGAACAAAAACCATTCTTTTTCTAAGTTTTCAATCGAATTTTTGGTGAATTTGATGATCATTGACATTAAAGTTTCAAACTTTATGTTGATTTTGCAAATCCCAAGCTCTTAATCTTCAAAATTTAGATGCTAATTTGTAGGTATGATCTGAGACTTATGTAACTCTGTTAATTTTTGTTGTTTGCAGGGAGAAGTGGACAAAGCTTTACTCCACATATTGTTAATATAGCTCCTGGTGAGGTATGTCATGTTCTTAATACACAATCTAGCATTTGTTTAGTTATATATGTCGAACTGGTTTCGCTAAATGAAGTATTCGTCGATGTGAATGTGAGTTAGAGAGGAAATGGCAATGCTTTTTAAGTGTTTTCTGGATGAATCTGATAGGATGTGGCTCAAAAGATTGTGATGTTTGCACACCAAAGCAAGCATGAACTATGCGTTCTTTCTGCATCGGGTACCATCTCTAATGCATCCTTGCGCCATCCGGGTACATCAGGAGGCAACATATCGTATGAGGTGATTTCCACTTGCCGTAAATTAGTGCTTGAACTCACTTCTTTGAAGGGGAGGAGAAGTTTCTTTCTTTCTTTCTGATCATCTTTACTCTGTGTGATAGAGAAGAAAGAATGTTACTATACGGTTAGAGTGTCGATAAAGCTTAAAAGATACTAAATTCATAAAGTTTGCATATCTTTTTAGACTTGATTGAGAATTCTTATCATCTTTGTTCAGGGTCAGTACGAGATTCTCTCACTATCTGGATCTTTTATCCGAGCTGAACAAGGTGGTAAAACTGGTGGCCTTAACGTTTCTTTATCTGGTTCGGATGGTCAGATCGTTGGTGGAGCGATTGGTACACATCTCACAGCTGCTGGCCCAGTTCAGGTACAATCCTGTCCATTTCTTTGTGTTAATGAACTGTTTTACACAGCTTCTCCGGATCTAAGATTTGCCTGTAAATACAAAAAACTATCGGAAGATTGTTAAAATAAGTTCTGGCTTCGATTGATCGCTTTTAGATTTGTGCAAATACAGGTGATTCTTGGTACATTCCAGCTTGAGAGAAAGGATAACACAGGGAGTGGTGGGAAAGGGGATGCTCAGTTAACTTCTCCCGCTAGCACTGGACCGTTGCTTGGAATGGGTTTCCATTCTGGTATGGAATCTTTGGGAAGAAACCCAATAAGGGAAGACGACGAGCATCATCATCATCAAACCGGTTTGGGTGGATCTCATCATTTCATGATGCAAGCACCGCAAGGAATGCACATAACGCATTCCCGTCCATCTCAATGGGGCGGAAGCAACAGTGCTCATGACGGTAGAGGCGGTGGTGGGTATGATTTGTCAGGTAATAAAAAGCTCAAAGCTTTCTTGAACCTTTAAATCTAAACGACAATATTGCAAAAGTATTGGTAGAGATTAAGGATTCACACGCGAAAACCGAACTAATTCTCTTCTCCTTTGTGCTATGCCTTGAATCCCTCATGAATTATAACCTTATGCAGGACGGATAGGACACGATTCATCCGAGGATGGAGATTACGAGCAGCAAATGCCGGATTAGCACCGATGTACAAAGCTTCAAGAGACTTATAATAGAAGTTAGATACAAACTAGAAACCGAAGGCTTGAGCATGAATGTGAACTAAGAGAGGACTTAAACAGACAAGAGTTTCCTCTAAAGGTTTTTCATCAAGAGACAGAAGTTGAGTGATGCTTTTCTTCTTCTTTGTTATATATATAAACTCCACACAACCTTTTCTTCTTCTTCTTCTTCCAGTAACAGCTGATTCTACTTCTCTTTCAATTTCACATCTCTTTCTTCTTTTCTTCCTTTATTCATATTTTTTTTCCTTTTTTTGTTACTAAAAAAGGAATGCTTTTTAATGAAATATGTATACACACTTTGTTTTGTTTGGTTTCTTTTTGGTTAATAATGTTTATAACATATCTTATTCAAGTAAACAGTTGATAGAAACTGGTCTTATTTCTTTTTACTTATGTTTCGGTAAAAACACCATTTTTATTGAGATTAAGCAACTCTCTAAGAAATTGCTTAAGCTCAAAGTCTGCCGCTTTTTGTCTTTGAATAGTTTGCTGACTCCAAAGTCTGAAAATCTGAAGAAAACTCGCAAACGGAAAAAAAGATCTACAAAAGAAAACTCAGTTTCTTCTTCTCTTCTTCTTCCTCATCGGCTCTGTTTCTCTGAAATTAAGAACAGAGATGTGAGATTGACCCAATAGATTCCTTTGATGCAAATCTTGTTTCGATGATTCGGGTCTTTCTTATTTCTTCTATTAGATTCGAAAGGTGTGTTCTTTTTTCGTTTAGCTTTGAATCTCCGTTTCATTTTCTGATTACAATTTTCCCGGAAAAATAAGTCCGTTTCTTTTCTCCGCTACGAGTATCGAGGAACATAGATCTTGATTCCTTTTCTTCTTCTTCTGGGTATGTGTGTTTGGAGTTGTTTAATCTCATATGAACACGAAGCTTGAGATCTTAACTTGTAAAGCTTGAGGCTTTGGATTTGATTAGGGTTTTGGAAAAGATGTTAAGATCTTTAGGTCTTGGATTGCTTCTGTTTGCTCTTCTTGCTTTGGTTTCTGGAGATAATGATTACGTGAGCTGTAACTGTGACGACGAAGGTTTCTTAAGTGTTCACACAATCTTAGAATGTCAAAGAGTGAGTGATCTCTTAATCGCCATTGCTTATTTCTCAATACCTCTTGAGCTTCTCTACTTTATTAGCTTCTCCAATGTTCCTTTCAAATGGGTTCTTGTTCAATTCATTGCCTTTATTGTCCTCTGTGGTATGACTCATTTGCTAAACGCTTGGACCTATTATGGACCACACTCGTTTCAGCTTATGTTATGGCTTACTATCTTTAAGTTTCTCACCGCGCTTGTCTCGTGCGCCACGGCGATTACGCTCTTGACTTTGATTCCGTTGCTGTTGAAATGGAAAGTTAGAGAGCTTTATTTGAAGCAGAATGTGTTGGAGCTTAATGAAGAAGTTGGATTGATGAAGAGACAGAAGGAAATGAGTGTTCAAGTGAGAATGCTTACTCGGGAAATCAGGAAATCGCTCGATAAGCATATGATTTTGAGGACTACTCTTGTTGAGCTTTCGAAGATTCTTGATTTGCAGAACTCTGCTGTTTGGATGCCTAATGAGAATAGAACAGAGATGCATTTGACTCATGAGCTAAGAGCGAATCCGATGAGGAGTTTCAGGGTGATTCCGATTAATGATCCCGATGTTGTTCAGGTTAGGGAGGCGAAAGTAGTGGCGATTTTGAGGAAGAATTCTCTTCTTGCTATTGAGAGCAGCGGTTGTCGTGGTTCGGAAGAGTTTGGACCGGTTGCTGCTATTCGTATGCCGATGCTTCATGGATCAAATTTCAAAGGAGGTACTCCTGAGTTTGTGGATACTTCTTATGCTATAATGGTTTTGGTTCTTCCGAATGCGAATTCACGGGTTTGGACCGATAAAGAGATCGAGATAGCTGAAGTTGTTGCTGATCAGGTAGCGGTTGCTCTCTCACACGCCTCTGTTCTCGAGGAATCACAATTAATGAGGGAAAAGCTCGGTATTCAAAACAGAGCTTTACTTCGAGCTAAACAGAATGCGATGATGGCGAGTCAAGCGAGGAACACTTGCCAGAAAGTGATGAGTCATGGAATGAGGAGACCAATGCACACAATTCTCGGTCTCCTTTCGATGTTTCAGTCGGAAAGTATGAGTCTTGACCAGAAAATCATTGTCGATGCGCTCATGAAAACGAGTACGGTACTCTCAGCTCTAATCAACGATGTGATTGACATTTCACCTAAAGATAACGGGAAATCTCCATTAGAGGTAAAAAGGTTTCAGCTTCATTCCTTGATAAGAGAAGCCGCTTGCGTTGCGAAATGCTTAAGCGTTTATAAAGGCTACGGTTTTGAGATGGATGTGCAAACGCGTTTGCCAAATTTAGTTGTGGGAGATGAAAAGCGAACGTTTCAGCTTGTGATGTATATGCTTGGGTATATCTTGGATATGACTGATGGTGGCAAAACCGTTACTTTTCGGGTTATCTCTGAAGGTACTGGAAGTAGTCAGGACAAGAACAAAAGAGAGACCGGTATGTGGAAATCGCATTTGTCGGATGATTCTCTCGGTGTGAAATTCGAAGTTGAGATCAATGAGATTCAGAATCCTCCGTTGGATGGTTCGGCTATGGCAATGAGGCATATTCCGAACAGACGGTATCATAGCAATGGAATTAAGGAAGGCTTGAGCTTAGGCATGTGTCGAAAACTTGCACAGGTTAGTGATCTCTTCAAATTCTGTTTCATTGAAACCGAATCGATTTGTTTCCTCTGTTTTTGAATTGGTTAAAAACCAGATGTGTGATGTGAAAATGTGTTTGCAGATGATGCAAGGAAACATATGGATATCACCGAAATCGCATGGACAAACACAGAGTATGCAATTAGTTCTGCGGTTTCAAACAAGACCGTCGATTAGGAGATCAATCTTAGCAGGAAATGCACCTGAGCTACAACATCCGAATTCAAATTCGATACTCCGTGGTCTAAGGATCACTCTAGCAGACGACGACGATGTCAACAGAACCGTGACAAAGCGGCTTCTAGAGAAACTCGGATGCGAAGTGACTGCTGTTTCATCTGGATTCGAGTGTTTAAGCGCATTGTCTAACGTGGAAATGTCGTATAGGGTTGTGATTTTGGATCTGCAGATGCCCGAGATGGACGGTTTCGAAGTAGCGATGAAGATAAGGAAGTTTTGTGGACATCATTGGCCATTGATTATAGCTTTGACGGCGAGTACTGAAGATCATGTTAGGGAAAGGTGTTTGCAAATGGGGATGAATGGTATGATTCAGAAACCAGTTCTTCTTCATGTTATGGCTTCTGAGCTTCGACGAGCTTTACAGAGCGCAAGCGAGTGAAGCCAAGCGAGCTCATAGTAGAATCAAGAAATCAAGAATCAAGAATCAAGAAGTGGAAGGATTCTTTGAAGATGTGAAGCATAGAGAACTCTTTGGGGAAAGTCTTTTTTGTTGTTGTTGTTGTCTTTGAGTCTTAATAGATTTTTTTGTTTTAGCTTAGTTTGGAGATTTTCTTGATCCCAAACTAATTATTATACGTAATGCTTAATAACATATATTTAAATGATTTATAAATTGTTCGTTAAAATTATCTATATAGTAGTTTGTTTTGTTGTTATAATGCCAATTAGTATATTTTAGTTTTATTTTTTATACGAATTATAAAGTTAGTGTTGTTTAATGGTTTGTGTAGGCCTAAGAAGAAACATTACGTAACGTTGTAAATTATACTCACTCGACATATGTATATGATGTTCAATTCCCCGACGAGAAAACTTTTATCTTTAAAAGAAATAAAAATAATGTTTGTTTCGAACGATATATAACTTTTTCTTCAAAATAAAAAAATATTGTGGAAGTGTTTACATATATTAATTCGGTTTCATTCTTTATACAATAAAAATGGTATTGTGAACGGCTAGCTCCACATATAGAAAATATATAGATTGAAAATTTCACTACTAAAAAATGGACAAAAGTTTCAAAAATTAAAAGTTTTGTTATTGTAAAATTATCGGCGATAATTCATTTATATAATTTGATGAATATTAAAGTATGATATAATAGACGATAAAATAATTAGTTTTGCAAAAAAAAGCGATAAAAGAATTCAGGCTTTTTCTATTATTTTTAGAAACCTAAAAAAAAATATTTTTAATAATTGTTATCAATATATATGTTTCCAATTAGATACAGAGGAAATGTATACGCAATATCATTGAGTACTGCATTATTATTTTAAGTGAGGACTATCTCTTACGGATATATCTATGTAATTAAAACTAAAGGGAATTAGTTATTACTATTAGAGCATCTCCAATAGTTGGTTTCAAATTTTTCTTCAAAAATGAACTTTCTTCAAAATGAAGAAAAAATGAAGCAACATATGAAGCAACATCTTCTCCGANAAAAAAATGAAGCAACATCTTCTCCAATGGTTTGCTTCATTTTTTCAATTTAGAAAGAATATTCCAAATATATTCCATCTCCACTTTATCACTAATTGCTAATAACACCTTTTACTTTTTCAAGTACCAATTTTGTCCAACTATTTTTTTTTATCAATACTTCAACACAATTAGTATTTTATATAAA
>OVAN01007033.1:252-19638 GCA_900406275.1 Anastatica hierochuntica | reverse complement strand
TTAGCGAGCTGCGTCTCAACTAGGTTACGAGTTTTGCGCCTTAGTTCTAGGTAATCGTCACCAACAGATCTTGCGGCCATAGCTTAAACACCGGTTGCACACGCTCAGATCTCGGAATTCGAATAAGACCCTTAGCTTCTTTGTTAACTGTGTCTGTCGAATCGCTCTCCGTTTACGCTTTCTGCATATTTTAGATCCGTTCTCGTTTTTACTTTGTATTCGCTCACGTTAATCTATCTTACGAATCCCGCCACTTGTTCATCGTCAATTTACATCACTTCGTAATATATTTCGTATTTCATATTTTGTTATCTAACTCTCTTACGATTTCTGTTTTATCATCTTCGCAGTTTAACTTTCGTATTTCTTATTCGATAACTACCTAATTCGCTGTCTCGATCTGTTGATCTTTGGCTAACAGAGTCGTGAACCACATAACATTGACAGTGAGAATTTCGGTTCCCACAATTGTCTGAATTCGAACTACCAGAGTAAAAACTTCATCGAAATCTTTCCGTATCGTTGCACATATCCCTTAGCAATTAGTCGAGTCTTGTGTTTATCTATGCTTCCATCAGAATTTCACTTGAATTTTAACACCCATCTCAAAGCAATTATTTTTTCTCCATATGGAAGGTCTACGAGGTTCCAACACAAGCTTCGTAATCGAATGAATTTCATCCTCACACGCAAGAGTCAAGTTGTTCGAACCCTTTGCTTGATCAAAGCTTCTCGGTTCATTATTTAGACACATCAACAAGTTTTTCCTTCCTCTTCATCCAGAAGCACATAATCATCAAGATATTTGGCTTTCTACTTTGCCTTTGCAATTTTCTTAACACAAGTTGACTTTGATCTTGTGGCTCTATCGATTCATATATATTTTCTCCGTTTGTTCCATGTTCATATGTCATCATAGTATCATCTTCATCAATGTTATTATCTAGTTCTTCATGTTTCAGATTTCCAACATCTTCGCTAAGCAACGTTCAACTATTAGCATGTTATGTTTCGTGTATACCATGATTTCCAAAATTCCCAAACGTAATCGGGAAGCTTCCAGCTCTCTCTTGCTCTGAAAGTGTTTGATTCCAATTCCAACTCTTTGTTTCATCGAACACGACATCACAACTCACTACTATCTTCCTATTTCGGGGATCAAGCATCCGATACGCCTTTGATCCTGGTTATGTGCCTAAATGAACTAATACACGCGATTTTCAACTAACTTTCTTAGATGCGGCATCTCCAATCTTGCGTATTCGATGCAGCCGAATGTTCAAAGATGATAAACATTGGGTTTCTTTATGTGAAAGACATCATATCTTGTTTTATCTTTGAGTGCTTTAATAGCTATTATATTTAAGATATACGTAGAGTGCCTTGTTTTTTCTCTCCAGGGTAGTTTGAAACCAACATATGCTTTAAAATACATCTAGTCAGCTATATTAAGGTTCTATTATTTCTCACGACAACGTTTTTTTTTAGGATATAGAGCTATTAGATGACGTTTTATACCAAGATTATCGCAGAAGGAATTGAAAATTTTTGAAATAATTTCTCCTCCTTTATCCGTTCTGAATGTCTGTATGCATGTATATGAATCTTGCTCTACCAGGCTTTTGAACCTTTTGAATTTGTCAAAGGTATCATTTTTCTCCTTCAATAAGATTGTCTACATGTATCTAGAGTGATCATCAATGAGGACAAAGACATAGTTATTCCCAACGACTATACTTGGTGTTATGAGGCCAAAGAGATCACCATGAATGAGCTCAAGTGTCTTGCTTGCTCGCTACGATTTTTCTTGCAGAAAAAATTTCTTGTTTCCTTTCCACACAAACATGAACCACATATTTTCATTTCAATGTTAATATGTGGGATTCCTACGACAAGTTCCTTTTGTATCATGAATTTCATATTCCGAGATTTATGTGTCCTAGCCTTTCATGTCATCTTCTTGAATCACTTGTCGTAGTTGTAGTTGAGAGTAGGCACTGATGTCTTTTATCTTTAACTGATTCTTTGATCTAATTGCTTTAGCAATCAATTTTCCATCTCGATCGTGCATTATTAAGTATTCCCCTTTCATTCTCTCATCACAACTTGATTATATAGCCTGCCCCAGGCTAATCATATTACTTTTCAAATCTTGAATGAAATAGACATCACTCATTGTTCTTTGTTCACCATTCTTGTCTAATAATTTGATCGATCCTTTTCCTTTGATGTCTATGCTTGAATGATCACCAAAATGTACTTTTCCGGTAATAGAATCATCAATCTCTAAAAAGTATCTTTGATCTCGCTCATATGATAGCTAGCTTCGTTGTCGAGGTACAAAACATTTTCTTCCCCAATGTTTGTTTCATATCGTTTTGGTACAACCTTTTCTTAGTTCAGATATAACACTTCCTGCATCATGAGTTCATCTGCATCTTGTGTATCATTGTTGTCATTATCTTGTGTTTCTTGCAATTTTAGTAATCGATCAAGGCAAGTTGAGGAGGAGTGACCAGTTTTATCACACCGATAACATGTTATCTTCTACAGATCTCTTTGTCCATTAAAGAACCCCCGACCTCTTCCCCTGTTGTAGAAGCGTCCCCCTCAACCACTGCCTCTATATTTACCTTAGTAGTCACGAGCTGATTGCGGGGTTTGTGGTTTCGTGTTTGCATACATCAACTTGCTTTAATCCTCTTGAGTCTCTTCTTCCTTTGATACATGTTTTTCATATGTGTTTAAGCCTCTTACAATGTCTTCAAAACTTTTGGTTTTCAAGTTTAGTACTTGTTCAAGTTTAGCAATAATATAGATATATTTCTTGTGAGAAAGACTTTTAATAAACTTTTTAACAAGCTTCAGTTCTTGAATTTCTTCAATTTTTCGCCATTAATGTTTTTAATTGAGCTTCTTAGACTCTTTCTGCTCGCATATATCTTGCTTTAATAGCTTTCAGTACCTTCTTTGTTGTGTCTAACTTTCAAAATAGAATGAGTGCTTCATATATTGATTTGAAGATCAAGGCTACAACAATATCATTTTTTCACTATCGTTTGTACTTGTTTCTATAACTTCCCTAACTTTGTGTACTTTGAGTAGAACCTTCATTCTCATGACCGACACGATGTAGTTTGTTGAATTCAACATAAGACACTCGATTGAAGAAGGTCATCCTCCTTCTTTCAATCTTGTTGTTGTTTCATATATCTCGGTTTTTACTAATTTATAACGTTTATTTGGAGTCGTATTGAGGCTTCTCGAAGTCTTTTCCTTGTATTTTCATGTGTTTTAGGTGTTTGGACAAGTTCGGGGAAGAATGTGAAGTTTCTACAGGAATTCAGGGATTAAATGATGAAAACGCAAAGTTCAACACGTAGGAAAAATGATCGATCAATCAGAATGAGTGTTCGATCGATCACTTTGCTCTGGAAATGGAGACATTGCCAGTGACGAAACGATCGTTCGATCACTCATTCTCATCAATCGATCATATTGTTTGACGAGAATTCTGATTTTACCTTTTCCCTGTAAAATTTTCTTTTTGCCCAAATTTTTTTCCCAAAACTTAAAAAAGAACTCTATGACGAAAATTAGGGATTGGGACTTTTTTCACACAGATTTTGAGATTTCTTTACATTGTAAGTTCTCGGAGACGAATCTCTTCACCTAAAACCTTTAGAGAAGTTGTTAAGACTGCTGAAGCTGTCTAGAGATCTTCAGACATTCTAACAGGGAAATCAGAGCAAAACCCAAGGAATCAAGAGTTCATTCAGGCTATCACTCTCCGTAGTGGAAAAGAACTCACTCCAGTACTTCAGAAGGGCAAGGAGAAGAAAGAAATAATTATCTTGGAGGAAGAAGCTGAGGCAAACAGTGAGAATATGGCTTATTTTTGTGATAAAAACGGAGGAGCTAAACGATCGATCAATCAATCCAAGTGATTGATCGACCAATCTGCACTTTTGTAACCAGAAACAAATCGACCGATTGATCATTTGATCTGATCGATCGATCATCCTGTCCAGACGCAAAATGCTTCTTCTTCTTTTATTGTTGCGCGTGTTTATGCCCCCAAGGTCCCATACCCAGTTCCAACGAAGAAAACACGCAAGGAATTAGAAGATATCAGGTGCAAAGAACTAGTGAGCGAGCTTACAGTGAGACTTCCATTTGTTGAAGCGTGTCAGATGGTTCCCTCTTTGAAGAGACACGTGAAGAACATGCTCACTAACAAGACAAGTCTTGAAGAAGGTGTCATGATGATTACTCAAGAATGTAGTGTTGTGCTATAGAACAGGATGCCCAAGAAACATGGAGATCCTGGTCCTTTTGTTCTGTCTATGAAGATTGGGGACCTCGCCTTCGAGCGTTCTCTATGTGATTTGGGGTCCAACATCAACCTTATGCCTCTCTCTGTGGCTAAGAAGATGGGAATGACGCGATTTAAGGATACCAGGATGTCTCTGGTGTTAGCTGACCATTCAATGCGTATCCCTATGGGTGTCTTAAAGGATCTTCATGTTCAAATTGGTTGCTGATATATACGTGGAGATTTTGAGGTGCTAGAGCTTGACGATGAGCCAAGGGATCCCATCATCCTTGGTAGAGCCTTATTGGCTACTGCAGGGGCCATTGTTGATGTTCAGAATGGCAAGATTGATCTCCGTCTGGGAGATTTACTCATGAAGTTTGAGATGGAAGGCATGTTGAAGAAGCTTCAATGGATGGTAAAGTGTTCTAGATTGACTACATCTATGAGATTACAGATGACACGGCTAAAGAAGTTCTCTCTGATGATCCTCTTGATGTTGCTCTGGTACAAGAAGAAGGTTAACTTGGTTATTTGAATGAAGTCTCCTTAAAGTACTCAAGGATTCTGGATGCTAGTGTGAGCTTAGGGAAGCTGGTAGCATATGCAGAGCTAGAGGGGAATGCAGAGAAGCCGCGCATGGAGGATATACGTGCACCGCTCTCTGATCCATGGAGTGAGCTGAAGGCTCCAAAAGTATAGCTCAAACCACTTCCTGTAGGGCTAAGGTACATATTTCTTGGTCCTAACTCTACTTATCCTGTGATTATCAATTCTGAACAGAGTAGCATAGAGACTGCATGCTAGTTAGAGAATTCAAGAAGTATAGGAAGGCCTTAGGATACACTCTAGATGATATCACAGGGGTTTCACCATATCTTTGCATGCATAGGATTAACCTTGAGGATGAATCTAAGACCTCCATAGAACATCAGACGAGGTTAAACCCAAATCTGAAGGATGTTGTTAAGAAATAAATTATGAAGCTCTTAGAGGTTAGAATCATATACCCTATTTCTGATAGCACTTGAGTTAGTCCGGTTCACGTAGTACCTAAGAAGGGTGGAGTAACAGTGATTAAGAATGAAAAAATGAGTTAATTCCAACTAGAACTATTACAGGACATAGGATGTGCATTGATTATAGGAAATTGAATGATGCGACTAGGAATGGTCATTTTTCTTTACCTTTCATTGATCAAATGCTTGAGAGATTGGCTAACCATCCTTATTACTGCTCTTTAGATGGTTACTTGGGTTTCTTTCAGATTCCTATCCACCCGGATGACTAGGAGAAAACGACATTCACATGTCCTTATGGCACTTTTGCTTATCGTAGAATGCCATTCAGTTTGTGTAATGCTCCAACAACCTTTCAGAGATGCATGATGTCTATTTTTACTGACTTGATTGAGGATATAATGGAAGTATTTATGGATGACTTCTCTGTCTATGGCTCTTCTTTTTCTGTGTGTCTGTCTAATTTGTGCAGGGTTTTACAGCGTTGCGAAGACAAGCATCTCGTTCTAAACTGGGAGAAGTGTCACTTCATGGTTCGAGATGGGATTGTTCCAGGCCACAAGATTTCAGAGAAAGGTATTGAAAAAGACAAGGCCAAGATTGAGGTGATGACTACGCTGCAGCCTCCTGATTCAGTGAAGGGTATCAGGAGCTTTCTGGGACATGCTAGTTTCTACAGAAGATTCATCAAGGACTTCTCAAAGATTGTTTGACCTTTTACACATATTTTTGTGCAAGGATGTGTAGTTTCACTTTGATGATGATTGCATGTTTTCATTTCTAGCAATCAAAGGAGCATTGGTGAGCGCACCAATTGTGCAACCTCCTGACTAGGAATTGCCTTTTGAGGTGATGTGTGATGCGAGTGATTATGCAATTGGTGTAGTCTTAGGCAAGAAGAAAGACATGAAGCTGCACGTGATCTATTATGCTAGCAGAACTCTTGATGATGCTCAGTGCAATTATGCTATTACTGAGAAGGAGCTACTCGCAGTCGTCTTTGCTTATAAGATGTTCAGGCCTTATCTGATTGGATCTAAGGTGATAGTTCATATAGATCATGCGGCACTGAAGTATTTGTTGATAAAGAAGGATGTCAAGCCTCGCTTATTGAGATGGATCCTATTACTTTAGGAGTTTGATATTGAGATCAAAGACAAGAAGGGTGCACACAATGGAGGTGTACATCATTTATCTAGACTTCGCATAGAAGAAGCTATCCCACTGAATGACACTTTTCCTGATCAGCATGTTTATGCTGTAGATGTCAGACAAGCTCCAGAATAGAAGCACCAACCTCAGACACCCACGAAGGGGCGCAGACACCAGCCTCGCCCATGGTTTCACGACATCGCGAACTATCTTGCTGCAGATGTTGAGCCTCCCAAATTTGTCAGATATACGAAGAAGAAGTTCCTCAGGGACATCAGACATTACTTTTGGGATGAGCCTTATCTATACAAATAATGTGCTTATGGGATTTTCAATAGAGGTGTCATAGAGGATGAGATTCCAGGCATTTTATTTCACTGCCATGGATCAGATTATGCAGGCCACTTCATGACTTTCAAGACGGTTTCTAAGATTCTTCATACAGGCTTCTGGTGGCCTACGATATTCAAAGATGATCATGCCTTTGTCTCTAAGTTTGACTCCTGTCAGAGACAAGGAAATATCAGCAAGAGGAATGAGATGCCTCAGAACTTCATTCTTGAGGTTGAAGTCTTTGATGTTTGGGGAATCGACTCCATGAGTCCTTTCCCATATTCTTACAAGAATCAGTATATACTGGTTGCAGTAGACTACGTGTCTAAGTGGGTTTAAGCATTTGCCAGCCCCACCAATGATTCAAAAGTTGTGTTGAAGATGTTCAAGACCAGCATCTTCCAACGGTTTGGTGTACCTTGAATTGTGATCAGTGATGGAGGCTCCCACTTCATCAACAAATTTTTCGATGGGCTCCTAAAGAAGCATGGAGTCAAGCATAAGGTCGCTACACCTTACCATCCTCACATTAGCGGGCAGGTAGAGGTTTCCAACAGGGAAATCAAGAGCATTTTATAAAAGATTTTGGAGCTTCTAAGAAAGATTGGTCTACTAAGTTGGATGATGCACTGTGGGCTTATAGAACAGCATACAAGACGCCATTGGGAACTACTCTGTTCCACTTAGTGTATAGAAAATCGTGCCACCTTCCAGTTAAGCTCGAGTACAAAGCAACATGGGAAGTGAAGTTGTTGAACTTCGACATCAAGTCTGCCGCAGAAAAGCGTCTACTTTAAATGAATGAGCCTGATGAGATTCGACATATTGCTTTTGTGAACTCCAGGATCTACAAGGAGCGAGCCAAAGCCATTCATGACAAGAAGATCATTCCTAGAGATTTCAAATCAGGAAACCAGGTACTTCTTTTTAACTCTCGTTTGAAATTGTTTCCATGAAAGTTGCGGTCTAGGTGGTATGGTTCATTAACAATCAAGGAGGTGCGACCTTACGAAGCTGTCGTACTTTGGGACAAACACGGAGAAGAATTTGCAGTGAATGGACAATGTCTCAAGCCATACTTGGCTGACTCTGAAGGAGCTGAGGTCACTTTTATGATCCACAGTGATCCTACACCAGCCTGAAATGGCTCTACAGTCAAGCCAATGACTTTAAAAGAGCGCTGAGTGGGAGGAAACCCACTGGTAACATTACTAACACTCTTTGATTTTTATTTCTGGTTTTAATTTTGATTTTATAACTAACACACTAACTTTTGGTTTTAGTTTCGTTTGAAAAAAAAGCTACAGGTCGAGCCAACCGATCGCTCGATCGGATTGACCCATCTAATGATCAATTTGCATTTGTCAGACTAGTACCAAAACAATCGCTCGATCGTTCACAGTGACAAATCGATCACTTTGTCAGGTAAGTTCAAAAAAAAATCAATCTTTTTATTTTCATTTTCTTTTTCATTTTGATGTTTTCTTTTGCATTCTCTTCTCATTGTTGCTTACACCGGAGACAGCGTGAAGTAAGTCTGGGGGAGGGTGCTCGTTACTGATGCCTTTTTCTTTTTCTTTTAGGTTTTATTGAGTCGAAAATCTGTAGGAGATTATGACAGAAACCAATGATGATTGTGGATTATTCGCCTTGTTTTCATTTATGATTTCTGAATGACAATTTTGTTGCAGAGGTTGTTAGTAAAATCAAGCCAGAGAACTCTTTGATTGAACTCCCTACCTGAAAATTTCAGGCTGTAGATTCAATCTGATTTGATGTTAACTCTATTTTATATGGATTTTTTTTTAACTGAACTTAATTTTTCTCAATAGAGTTTTTGTCAGGGATTGAACCACTAACATTCAGGATTGTTCTACCTTTTAACACTCTTTCTTCCTGAATGGCCATACTCACCTTTAGTTTTGTACCACACCTTGTCCTTTACTCCTTTCAGACTCCATTCATTTTCATGTCTTTCATCTATGTGCACACATGTGCAAAAACAATGGAGAGAATATGATTGACATAACATACTTTGCTACTTAAGATTGATTAGTGGAATGATAGGTGGTTAGACATCTGAATTATGTCTTTCTCAGGTTACGTTTGAGCTTAAATGTGAAATATTTGATGTTAACATAAGATGGTGGTTGATTCATTTTTCCTGGCAGTTTTCAATATTATACTGGGATCTATATTATAAAGAACTGACCCTATCCAAAATATGCACAGAAATATGACAAAAAATGAAAAAAAAAATGAAAAAAATGAATAAGCACATATTTGGGGCCAAAAAATGTGTTTGTCTTAGTATTTTTCAGTTTTCCAGGAATTTGATTTTCATAGATTATTTTGGTTGTTTGGGGTTTATATCAGTATGCTTAGGTAGTAGAGGAACTATGGTTATCAACAAATTTGTCTCTCCTGTGATTTTGCATAATGTCTTGCATTTGTTTCACATTCCTGAGAACCCAAAACACTTTAACTCCACCTTTTAAATCATCCTCCATTTACCAAACTCTTTCCTGACATTGATTTTTGATGAGAAACTCATGCCATACTTAATGAATGTGAAAGAGTTGACTGATGGGATGTTGAGTTTCCAGGTTTTGAATTTAGAGTACGGATAGGCTTGGGAAGTCACTGTGGGAATTTGGGGAGAACATCTAATGCTTTTGTTTAATTATGTGGTCAGGTGAAATTTTTTTGTAAGGCAAGGTCCGCTGAGGATTCTAGAGTCCCCGCGTTTTCAAACCTTTTCCCCAACTTGAATTTTGTTAGTCTTTACTTGAGGACAAGCAAAGGTTCAAGTCTGGGGGAATTGATATATCTCGATTTTTACTAATTTATAACATTTGTTTGGAGTCGTTTTGAGGCTTTTCGAAGTCTTTTCCTTGCATTTTCAGGTGTTTGGACAAGTTCAGGGAAGAATGTGAAGTTTTTACAGGATTTAAGGGATTAAATGATGAAAAACGCAAAGTTCAACACGTAGAAAAAATGATCGATCGATCAGAGTGAGTAATCGATCGATCACTTTGCTCTGGAAACGGAGACATTGTCAGTGATGAAACAATCGATTGATCACTTATTCTGATCGATCGATCATTCATTGTGATCGATCGATCATATTGTTTGACGAGAATTCTGATTTTTCCTTTTCCCTGTAAATTTCCTTTTTGCCCCAATTTTTTCCCAGAACTTAAAAAAGAACCCGAGGACAAAAATTAGGGATTGAGACTTATTTTTTTCACGGAGATTTTGAGATTTCTTTACGTTGTAAGCTCTGGGAGACGAATCTCTTCACCTAGAACCTTTGGAGAAGTTTTTCTGAATCCTTTATTATTATTTTAATCTATTTCATGTCTTTCAATTCAATCATGTCTTTTGTTTCCATTACCATGTCTGAGTAGTTTCATAGTTAGGTTTAAGGGATTTCAAAGGAATTGATGAGATTGAATGAATAGGATTGGTTAATTAGGGAATTATCAATAGATTCTTCACATGGATTGTTCTTAGTGCTTGAACTTGACTGATCACCTAGTTCATGATCTTAGGTTAATTGAATACAACAAGAGTTCATTTGATTGCTTGAAAATAATCTCTGTGAGCAAAGTATCCTTAGCGAATGAGAGTTTGTTAAGATACTTTGTGAACAAATCAAAACTTAAACTTAATGCAAGTTTAACCTCCTGAATTCAACGAGAGTTAGTCTTTTAGATTGTCAAACATAGTAATTGGAGCCACAAGAGTGGAGAAATTATAAAATTGTGTTTTGTGTTCTAGAATAGTTCTTAATTGATTCCCTGATAAATTTTCTGCATTCATGATCTGATTTCCTGCGAATTTCCCTGATGCATGACGCGTTTAATCCATTGAATTTACATCGTATTTAACATTTGCTTTTATTTATATTTACAATTAGAAAAACCAACAACAATTTTGTGTCTTCTAGCTTGTTGTGCACTTACAATAATATAATTTGGGTTAAAATTCTGAGTATCATTGTTACAGTGAGATCACTCATCTTTTCCTCTGTTTGTTGAAAACATAGCACACGTAGACTTGTGTTGTAAATCAATTAACAACATTAGTCGAGAAGAATAAGAAGCAAGACTAGAACCCCGTCTTTATTATCAAAATAACTGTTAAGGAATGAATTGATCGCAAATTTTCAGATTCGAAATGAAGAACAATGTCAAATTCACATTCATGAAACGCAAATTAAACTACTAACCAAACAAGATCCTACATGTAGAAATGGATCTCAACTTGGAAAGCAATTATCGTAACACCAGAGAGATTACAAAGAGAGAGAGAGTCTGAATCAAAAAAAATATTTCTGAATGAATCTTCTTCTTCTTCTTCTTCTTCTTCTTCTTCTTCTCCTTCTTCTTCTTCTTCTCCTTCTTCTTATACTCTGTTCTGCTTCTAACGGCCATCACCACTCGAGCTACCAGATTAAATCGCGTGTCACCATCTGTTAGCTTTCGTAACAAACTCTTCTCCTCCAATTATCTTCTCCCACGTGTCTCTCATTAGCAACTAACAAACTAACGATTTCTACTTCCCCTCCTCTCATAATCCGCCACCTGTCTTCCTCTGTTATACTATATCAGATCTCCCCCGCCAAAAGAACTTTGACCTCAAAGTTCAAAGGAAGGGTATTTTTGTTGAATGTCAAACAAAAATTCCCAAGTCTCCTAAGAACCCCCTGAGTTGTTTCAAATTCTTTGGATGTGGCCAGTCTTTAACAGCTTGAATCTTTTGAGGATCAGTTGATACACCCTCTGCCTGAATAAAGTGTCCCAAGTATTCAACCTTTCTTGCTGCAAAATCACACTTGCTTCTCTTTGCATACAAACTGTTCTCTTTCATAACCAAGAACACTTGCCTCAAATGTTCCATATGTTCTTCCAAGTTAGAGTTGTATACCAAGATATCATCAAAGCACAAACTTCCTCAGAAAGTCTTTAAAAACTGAATTCATTAACCCTTGAAATGTAGGAGGAGCATTAGTGAGGCCAAATGGCATGCCTAGATATTCATAGTGCCCTACATGTTTTTTAAAAGCAGTTTTATACACATCTTGAGGATCCATTCTCACTTGATGGTAACCTGCCCTTAAATCGATCTTTGAATAAACTTGTGATCCCCCTAACTCATCCATCAAATCTTCTATTAAAGGGATTGGGAAACTGTCTTTCACTGTCTTTTTCACTAGAACCACAGGAGATGAATAAGGACTGCAGTTGTTTTGTATTGTACCATTCAACAGCAACTCTTTGATCTGTTTATCAATCTCATCCTTATGTTGAACTGCATATCTATATGGTCTTTGATCAATAGGATTAGCTCCTTCCTTAAGAGTAATCTTATGGTTATGATTCTCTCGGAATGGAGGTAATGTAGTAGATTCTTGAAATATTTCTGTAAACTCTTCAATAAGTGCTTCTAACCCAGGAGCTGATGCTTCTGTGCTTGTTTCTTCTACTGACCACAAACCAGCATCCTCCTGTTCCTCTATTCCTTGTGGTTTTAAGAATAACATTGTCAATTGAATGTCACTTTCAGCATAATTCTTCAGCTTCTTTGCTTTCACTTCTCTAATGGATCCTGAAGATATACCAGTGAGTATTACTTATTTGTGTTGATACTGGAATCGCATTTCCAGCTTCTTGAAATCACACAAAATGGGACCCAAAGTTTCTAACCATTGAATACCAAGAACCATATCACTTCCTCCCAGAGGAATGACCATAAAATCAGCTTGAAATGGTATCCCTTGAAACTCCCATTTGAACTGCTCTATCTTCCCTTGTATATTCAATCTCTTACCATCAACCACTCTTACTTTGGCAGTTCCCAATGATCCCACTTTACATCCTAATTTCCTGGCCATATCCACTTCTAAAAAGTTGTGTGTAGAGCCTGAATCGATCAATACAAACAGAATTTTCTTCCCATACATTCCTTTAACTTTCATAGTATCATGAGAAGAGATACCATATACTGCATTTACTGAGATATGTGCTATATCTCCTTCACTGTTATCACATTCTTCTGTTATCTCTTTCACCTCACTGTCACCTTCCTCTTCTTCTTCCATTGCTTCTATCCAAAATAGTTGAGCTTTTTTATGCTTAAGGTGATAACCTGGTGTGTACTTTTCATCACAGAAGTAGCATAAACCTTTTGCTCTCCTTTCATTCATTTCTTCTGTTGACAACTGTCTTTTAACCATGTTGTTCTGTTCTTGTTCCATCTTACTTGGTAATATCCTTCCTATGAATGACCAACTCCTTATTTGTCTTAAACCCTCCTCCTCCTTGTCTATTGTTAGACCAAATCTGAGAAATAACTCTTCTAGGGTGAGCTTTTTCATACAATCTCCCAAGCATGTAGCATTGTCTCACAGCTTGAGGTTGAAACATTCTAATATGCATCTGAGTATCATTACGTAGGCCAGCCAGATATACACTTACTAAGTAAGCTTCTGAGAGACTGACTCTTGTTCTGATAGCTTCAAACTTGGCATTATACGACTCTATACCATCTGTCTCTTGCAACATTTTTAGTTCAGCCATTGGATCATCCATTGTTTCCTCAAATCTTTCTTTGAGTAAAACTAGATAATTATGCCAATTATGCATAATGTCTAAACCAACTTTAGACTGAATCACTGATTGATGCCAAATCGCAGCTTCACCATCAAAATGAATAGATGCAATTCCTACTTTCAACATCTCAGGAGTATTGTCAATCATAAAGAATTGTTCAACTTTAAACAACCATTTCTTCATAGAGCTACCATCAAATCGAGGAAAATCAATCTTCGCCAACCTCGTTATTCCAGAATAATAGTTCTGAGAATTGTGACGAAGTTCATTACCTCTGTGATCAGAAAATGGATTTTCCGGCGTCGCCGATACGGCCGGTGTTCCATTACGATTTTGTTGATCATTAGAGGAAGCTCGATTTGAATTATTGGCTGTGATTAAACGGATCACATCAAACATATCAGCAATGTTTTTGCGAATCTGGGCGTTTTGATTCGCCACTGTATTCTCTAACGACGACGTTCTTTCGATCATCTGTTCTAGCCTTGATCCCACCGCTTCTTCTGTTTCGCTTGCCACAACTTCTTTCAGCATTGCTTGTGATCTGGTTTCCGCCATAGTTTCCGAGGAACGAAGAGCTCTGATACCTTTGTTAAGGAATGAATTGATCGCAAATTTTCAGATTTGAAATGAAGAACAATGTCAAATTCACATTTATGAAACGCAAATTCAACTACTAACCAAACAAGATCCTACATGTAGAAATGGATCTCAACTTGGAAAGCAATTATCGTAACACCAGAGAGATTACAAAGAGAGAAAGTTTGAATCAAAACAATATTTCTGAATGAATCTTCTTCTTCTTCTTAGACTTTGTTCTGCTTCTAACGACCATCACCACTCGAGCTACCAGATTAAAATGCGTGTCACCATCTGTTAGCTTTCGTAACAAACTCTTCTCCTCCAATTATCTTCTCCCACGTGTCTCTCATTAGCAACTAACAAACTAACGATTTCTACTTCCCCTCCTCTCATAATCCGCCACATGTCTTCCTCTGTTATACTATAACAATAAATTGATGAGAATCAACACCAAATAGGATCAATCGCTATGATACCAATCATAAAATCAGAAAAATGTTTAAGAACTTAAGAATTAATAAAGAATCTCTCTTAACTAAAAACAAAAGCCTCTGTAAAACTCGTAAAACTCACACTCTTGTCATAACTCGACAACTCTTACTTACAGGGAAAACACTAAACCTAAACCTACTAGGAAATATTTATGTTTAGGTAACTCCTAGGAAACACTTTAGCTCCTATCTCATCATAAATCCTAACTCGGTTAGGACATGCATTAGCTTTCAGCACAAGTCTTCTTCAAACTTATTCCAGCAAAAAAAAAGAATAGGTTCTTTAAAAAAAAAACGAAAAATCGAACAAGGCTAAGCTTTACAACCAGCCGGAAAATGGTTGTAACCTTTCTCTATAGATCCCTTAGCTTGTGGCATGCTTGACCTTTTCTTGCGTTTCTCTTTGGAAGACTCAATGTTATCAATTTTTTGCTTCTTTGATAGGGATGAAATTGACTTCATGCCTTTCTGAATGACGTTTCACTAGTTGTATTGGAACTTTTGGTCCCTGAGCACTCTTCCTCAGTCTTTTTTGATGAGATTTTCTTGTTATAAGGCTTTTCATCTTATGCTTCATCTTTCTCAACTTCAGTTTCAGTCTCTTCATGATCATTTCTTCTTCTGGTACTGCATCATCTTCTTCATGAGTATCCTTAGTGCCTTCAAAATCATAGTCTCCCTCATTTTTGCCTTATGCGTCAGATGGCTATTCTTGCTTCTTTGTTTGCCTTTTCCTCTGTGTATTACCGAAACATACACACACGAAGGATGTTTGTAAAACCCATGCTCAACAAATAAAAATATCTAAAAATATAGATGAATAAAAGCATACGATAATTCATGCTTTGTGATTATAAAGTTATTCCAGACAAAACAATTCACATCAGTCGCACGAGAAAAAATTAGAAACCAAAATTAGAAAAGGAGCATTCGATAACAGTCACCACCCAGTCGCATGCGAGGGATACAAACTATGCTTACAATTTGGAGGTAAGAAACTACAAACCTTGGCTTGGGTATGTGAAGATTCTCCGGACTTTCCCGTTTTTGGTGTGCTCTTGCTTTTTTTCTACTAGAAAAATTCTCGGTTATAGCCACAACGATTTTCGTGGCTGTAACAAAATTTTTGTGTCTATATGACAAATTAGCCACGAATAGCTACTATCCATAAAATGTGGCTATAGGATCATAGCTAAAATATTTCGTGGCTAACCTTAGCATTTTAGCCACGATTTCTTCAAAGTAATATCGTGTTTAGCATTTTAGCCACGATTTCGTCACAGTAATAACATTTGGTTTTGTGTCTATTTTAGCCATGAATTGATACGTTCGTATTCGTAGCAGATATGTTAGCAACGTATGAAATCATGAAAAAAATCGTGACTCATTAAGTGGATTTTCATGCGTATGTGATTTTGCCTTATTTTTCGTGATTATAGTAGACAAAAAAATTGCATTATATAAACAAATATTTATTTAAACTCCTAAAAATTTGTTGAAATTAGAAACTCAAATGAAAACAAATTTTATATTTCAAAAAAAGATTCATCATTCATACAAAGATTAATGTTATGATCCAAAAAAGTATTACAAACATCTTAAAACCTTAACCTTCTAATTATCTAGTTGTTGAGCACGCTATATATCCAAATTAGATTTCTGATTTGTGGTGAGAGGTTGATGCTGAGCTTGAAGTGGTGACTGACTTGATGGTCCAACAGGAACAAATGCTTGAGATTGAGTTGTTGGAGGAGTTGGGGTAGCAGGAAAAAAGCCTTGAGAGTTGAGAGCTTGTAGAATCTGATTGAGAGATGCTCTTGTTGCCACCATTTCTTCTTTGAACTCATTCTTGAAGGTGTTGAGGTCTACCTTGATAGTATCAGTGTTAGCCTCCAATCCACTTATGCACAGCTCCACGTCTAGGCTTCGCTTCAACGAGATACGAGTAGGTTCAGAAGGATGGGAGTCCTTGTACTGAGCACTACAAAGGCCAAAAAACGTTCTCTTGCAGACCTGCCCACGCTGAAAAAGAAAGAATCACAATCATAATTTGATTCAATCACATTCACAATCACAACAAGATTCATAATCACAATGAATCAGATTCAATCACAAGACAATCAGACTGAAAAAGAAAAGAATAATAGTTACAATCAAGTTTAGTTCAGATTCAATCATAACCAAAGAAGTGATGCATTTACATGGTCCAATTGCAATCATATTCCAACAAATCCATGTTAAGTATATAAATCAAAATCATAGTCAGATGTAACAAACACAAGTTTAGTATATAAATATCAAACAAGCAAACAATCAGATGTATAAGTATCAAACAATCATATTTACTAATGAGATAATCAGATGTATCAAACAATCAGATTTATCAAAGAAGCTACCACACTGATGAAGAATATAAATTACATTAATGTTCTCTTGGTTTAAGAGAAGGCGTCGGGAGTTTGCAGTACCACCTGTCGAAGTTGTTTGGTTGTCGCCATTTGGAGATCTATCATTTGTAAGCTCTGCCTAAACAGCTTGCTCAACCTCCTGAACCAGAGACTGCACGGTCGTCGACGAATGCACCGTTTTGTTCATGTGAGTTTTCCTCATAAGATCAGTGAATGGAGGTGGCCAGACCCTACTCAATCATCTATAGGAAAGATAAATGCAATAGTAGTTAGAGAGATCATAAAATGTAGGAGTACATAATGAAGTAAAAAAAGAATGGAAATATTATCATATCATATTAAATCTTGTAAAAGGGTTGAGGATTGACAATGTTCTTGTGCATCCTCTTACTGGGAGGAGCAAATGTGCAAGATCCAGCAGCTGACTTATTCATGTTGATAGCTTCCTCGATCGACCAATTCTCTAAAAGATGTGTCCAATCTTCATCGTTAATGTATTTCGGCTTCTTGCTTTCCCACTTCTTCTTGTTGATGCGGCCACAGATGGTGACTTGTATCAGGAACTTCCACCGATTGTATATTTCATCATGGAATTCATCCTCTCAGTAGTATTGTTGCTACAAAAGAAGAGGACACATAATTAGTTAAGTGTAGTTAGATATCTTAAGTAAAACAGAATGAAAAAAGAAGAGATAACATATACCTTACGATGAATGCTTGCAACCACTTATCCTTCCTCTCTTGTGATACATACTTCCAGCTTGATTACGAGCCCCAATAGTATCCTTGCCATGTTACTCGGATAAATACATGTACACAAGAATAAATGTCGAACCTGAAAAGAAAAAGAAAGATGGATTAGACAAGCATCATACAAATAGTAGATTGTTTCATGTAAGTATTCGTATGACAAATAACAGACACAAAGAAGGTTTCAGTCTTAACTTGCCATAAGGCTCCATTAAGTTTCTTTGGATGAGGTGTGGCTGATTGATTCTAGAGGGAGCACGTAGCAGTGCATCTTATGTTCTTCTAACATAGGTAGGAACCGCGGATCCTGCTGATGAAGAGACAACACCTCCTGCAGGTATTGAGCTAAAGGTGGAAAGACAACTGGAGTAAACTCAGATCCTTTTCTGATTTGGGGTACTCGCAGCTGTGTTCCTTAAAAATACAAGAGTAAAACAAATAAAACAAATGATATAATCAATAACAAAATGATTTAAGAATCAACTATATGAAGCAGATATCGAACACACACCAAATAGATTGTTTACTAAGTAATTGTATGATATAAGTAACAAAATCAGAAAATAACAGTAAACTAGCAACTCCTAAGCCAAAGCAAACAATAAGCTAACAATATGCTACCAATTTCTAAACCAACATAAAGCAAACAATCAACATACTCCATGGAGAGTTTCCCCTCATGCATTGAGTTTCTTTGGATGGAGTTGTTGCTAATTGATTCTAGAAGAATCACGTAGCAGCACATCTTATGTTCTCTTAACATAGGTAGGAGTCGTAGATCCTGCTGATGAAGAGGCAACACCTCCAGCAGGTATTTATTGAGCTGAAGGTGGAGAGACTATTGGAGTAGACTCAAATCATTTCTGATTTGGGGTACTCGCAGTTGCGTTCCTTAAACAGAACAAAGACAAGTGTTAAACAAGTAAAATAAATGATGTAGTCAGTAACAAATTGATTTAAGAATCAACTATATGAAGCAGATATCGAACATAAACAAAATAGATTGTTTACTAAGTAATTGTATGACATAAGTAATAAAATCAGAATATAACAGTAAGCTAGCAACTCCTAAGCCAAAGTTATGAGCCAAAGCAAATAATAAGCGACCAATTCTAAACCAACATAAGGCAAACAATCAACATATTCCATTTGTACGCATAAAAAGTTACATTAACAGAATGTATATGATACAAAAACTTTAAACTATCTATATGAAACAAAAACTTTTAATTAATCCATATGAAACAATGAGACAACATATACACATTGCACGAACATAATCTATATGAAACAAAAACCCTAAACTTCTAAAGTAAACCATATGAAACATTAACAAAACATATACATATACAACTACAATGACATAACAGATAAAACCCTAAATTCACCATATGTAACAAAAACATTAGACTCGATCAAATGACCGAGCTAACCTTAATAAGAGACCCCCTGATAGCTAAGGTTTTTTGTTGGTGTAAAAAATGGTCATCTCGAAATCAACGTCCAAGATCGCATCTCTAATCAGACTTACTCGGAAACACGACCAATGTCTGGACTCACCGCCGTCTAGACTTAACGTCTTCTAGACTTACTGTCGTCTAGACTTATCGTCATTAAGACTTAACGTCTTCTAGACTTACCTCTGTCTTAACTAGTCATCGTCTAGACTTAAATATCATTCAACAAAGTCTCTCCATCCGCGAACAACTAAAGAGCCCG
>OVAN01007032.1:0-20300 GCA_900406275.1 Anastatica hierochuntica | reverse complement strand
ATAAATATATTACAATATTATTATTTTCTAAATAAAATTTGTTACAAAATTAAAAAAAAAATATAAGTGATAAAATTTAGGAAAATCTATAGAAATTTATAAGTAAGTTATAAAAAATATAAAATTTTAAGTTCAGTCATCTAATAATTTTTAAAAATACTCTAACAGGTTTTGTTTCACGATATTTCGGATATTGGATATTATCCGAATTGAACTCATACGAGTATCCGAGGAAATCTGGAAGTTCGAAAATCTCAAATCTAAATCGAATCCAGAATTCGATACAACCGAAAATTCTAAAAATTTTGAATATAAACCCAAATCCGAAACTCGAAATAATCGAAAATTATAAACCCGATACCCAAAAAATCTAAACATGATTAATATTATCTAAAATTATTTTAAAAAAACTCGTGCGGTTGCGCGGGTCAAAACTCTAGTTTTGGTGAAGTTTGTTTCAGGTATTTTTATTTGTGTGATCTTTAGTTAATATATTTTTTTATTGTGTGAACTTTATTTTAATGTTATGTAATATTTATTTTATTTTATTTTATTTTGGTGTATTTAAATTATTTTAAATTAAGGGGATGTATTGAAATGAGCATTTAATGAGATTTGATTTTTAATGAGTTTTTAGAAGATTTTGATGAATTTGGGAAGTAGTTGTGATTTGTTTAGAAATCCTCTGCAATTCCACTTAAAACCATGTGATTTGAGCCTTTGTATTTTTAACAAGGAAATTCCACTAAAACACCTTAAATCACTTAAAATCCAGTACTTAAAATATTTCCAATAACAGTGAATTTTATAAGACTTTTTAAAATTCTTGTTTCAATAAGATGAAATTTCATATTTTAATACAAATCACCCCAAATCACTGTTTGAATACACCCCCTTAAGTTTAGTTATTGTATTCGTGAAAAAAAATAATTATACAGTTAAAAAAATAACAAGTAGTTTTTAAAATTTTAGAATAGTAAAATCTTAAAATTTTAAAGTTTGGTTGAAATGACAAAAACGTCAACATTTGAAAATTTGAATTTAGTTTGGAGATGCTCTTTTATCATCCCTTACATTAACGTTTCCAATAGGTAGAAGATGACAGCGTGCCGTTCTGATTTTAAGTTAACATTTGGAACTCCTTGACGTTTAATGTTTAGAAAAGAGCCATGCCCGTTGTTTTGAGCATTAATAGACTTCTTCGTACCTGAAAAAGAAAAAGTCAATTCGTACTAGTAGCAGTGTGAGCTGTTTCGATCGTGTAGCCTCGAACTGTGTGACGTTCGTGTTTTGAAGAAGAACCATGTCCGTTGTTTTCCGGATATTGACAGCTTCCATCTTCCGTTAAACAAATTTAAAAACTGTAGTATCAGTGTATAAACAAAGCGACAACAATGAAGATTTCTCACCGGCTTTACCATTTTTCAAACTTGATTTGGAAGAAGAAGAGAGATCGGAGGTGGAGACTGTTGCTGTTTCGAGATCGCATTCGAGGCTCCGATTCGACGTCTTTCTCAGTTTCCGGGGCGCAGACACGCGCCGCAACATCACGGAGGCTCTCTACGACGAGCTCCACCGCAAGGAAAGGGTCCGTGTCTTCCGCGACAACGAGGGTATGAAACGAGGTGATGAGATCTCTCCAACTCTCGTCGCTGCAATCGAAGACTCGGCGGCCTCCGTCGTCGTCTTATCCCCTAACTACGCTAACTCTCGCTGGTGCTTAGATGAATTAGTTCTGCTCTGCGATCTGATCGCATCTCTGAGACGTCCGATGATACCGATCTTCTATATGGTTAATCCCTCGCATGTTCGCAAGCAGAACCATCATTTCGCTGAGCATTTTGAAGAACACGCGAAAACATATGATGAGGAGAGGATACAACGATGGAAGCGCGCTATGACTTTAGTTGGAAACCTCTCTGGATTTGTTTTCAGGTATTACAAATCTTCTCAACTTATTATCAATCATGTAGAGACATACAGGATGAACTGAATATAGGATGTGACTGCTTTTTTTAGGGATTTTGGCAAAAACTTGTCGATTGATAATGCCATGCTAAGGCTTGTGGTGAAAAGGGTTTTAGGTAATAAGCCAGAGAAAGTAGGAGAATTCACAGTTGGGTTGGAATCAGGTGTCGAGGATTTGATGAATCTGTTTGATATTGAATCCATTTCTGGCGTTCAAGTCCTGGGAATTTATGGTATCAGTGGTATCGGGAAGACGACGCTTACAAAGGCCCTGTACAACAAGATCATCTTCAACTTCGGGCAACGAGTTTTCATGTCAAATGTTAGAGAAAGATCATCAGACCAAGATGGCTTAGTCAATCTGCAAAAAACTTATATCAATGAACTATTCCATTTTGTACCTCAAATAGAAGATGTTACCAGAGGCCGAAACACAATAAGACAAAGTGTTTATGAGAACAAGATTCTTGCGGTTTTAGATGATGTTGATAACATAGACCAAGTTGATGCCCTGGTTGGTGAAACAAGATGGTATGGTCGAGGAAGTCTTATAGTCATCACTACCATAGATGAAGAGATTCTGAATAGGCTCTCAGTGAACCAATAGTATGAGGTCAAGTGCTTGACAGAGTTGCAGGCATTGAAGCTGTTTAGTTATCATTCACTACGAAAAGAAGAACCATCAGAGAGTCTATTGGAGTTGTCCAAGAAGATTGTCAAGATGACTGGACTGTTACCACTGGCTGTTGAAATATTTGGTTCTCTTTTGTATGACAAGAAGGAGGAAAAAGAATGGCAAGCTCAGCTGGAGAAGCTGAAAAATAACCAGCCAATCCATCTTCAAGATGTTTTGGCACTGAGTTTCGAATCTTTAGACGATGAAGAAAAGAAAGTATTCCTCGACATTGCGTGTCTCTTTCTTAAAACAAATATAACTAAAGAAGAAGTTGTCGACATACTTAAAGGATGTGGGTTTAACGCTGAGGCTGCCCTCAGTGTCCTTAGACAGAAATCTCTTGTGAAGATCATGGCAGACGGTACTCTGTGGATGCATGATCAGACTAGAGACATGGGTAGGCAGATGGTCCGAGAAGAGAGTTGTGAGGATCCTGGTAGGCGAAGTAGACTCTGGGATCATGGTGAAATTATAGCTGTATTGAACAATATGAAGGTAATTTTTATCTACAACTCCATATCATTTCTATTTGACGTACATTCTCATGACCACTTTTTCTGTAATGGGATAACAGGGAACAAAATCCATCCGAGGAATCGTATTTGACTTCAAAAAGAAGTTTTGGAGGGATCCAAGTGCAGAGGATATTGCGTTGAGGAATCTACAGGATAATTCAAGCATCAAAAATTACCTGAAGAATAAACTTGCACTATTTCGAGCAGTGGAGAAGCCAAAAATTTCTGAAATCACCATTCGGGTGGAGCCTTTTGCACCTATGAAGAAGTTGAGGCTTCTTCAGATTAATCACGTCGAACTGGAAGGAAATCTTAATCTCCTCCCGTCGGAACTAATGTGGATACAATGGAAAGGTTGCCCATTAGAAAATGTTCCACCGGATTTTCTTGCTGGTCAACTTGCTGTTCTTGATCTTTCAGAGAGTGGAATAAGACGAATCCAGAGTTTGCACAACAAACGGGTAGTCTTTCTTAGTTCATCTAAAACTGGCAAGTGTAAGCTTAAGTCAAAGTCTCACTGGTAAAAAAGTTCTTTCTGCTTTTCAGGTGGATGGGAACTTGAAGGTTGTAAATTTGCGTGGTTGCCATAGCTTAGAAGCCATTCCTGATTTATCAAACCATAAGTCCCTGGAGAAGCTTTATCTCGAGCGATGCATGCTTTTGATGAAAGTTCCTAGCCAAGTTGGTGATCTGAATAAATTGCTTCACCTGGACCTCAGAAACTGTTCAAAGCTTGCTGAATTTCTTGTGGATGTTTCTGGACTGAAATGTCTTGAAAAACTTTTCCTCTCTGGCTGTTCAAATCTGTGCGTGTTACCCGAAAACATTGGTGCCATGCCATGTTTGAAAGAGCTCCTTCTTGATGGAATTGCGATAAAGAACTTACCAGAATCTGTTTTTCGCCTCGGAAATCTTGCAAAGCTTAGTCTAAAAGGTTGCGGGTCTATTCAAGAGCTATCTTTGTCCGTAGGATCATTAACATCCCTGGAAGAGTTATATCTTGATGATACTGCATTGCAGAATCTTCCGTATTCTATTGGAAATCTGAAAAACCTCCAGAAGTTGCATTTGGTGCGCTGTGGTTCCCTTTCTAAGATACCTGGCAGTATCAATGAGCTCATATCATTGAAGGAATTGTTCATCAACGGAAGCGCGGTGGAGGAGCTGCCTCTAAAGCTCGGCTCACTGCCATGTTTAACGGACTTATCAGCAGGAGATTGCAAGTTACTAAAACAGGTTCCTAATTCAATTGGTGGATTAAATTCTCTTTTCCATCTTCAGTTTGATAGCACTCCAATTATAGCTCTACCCGAAGAGATTAAGGACTTGCACTTTATTCAGAAACTTGAATTGAGAAACTGCAAATCCCTGAAATCTCTGCCTAAAACAATTGGAGATATAGACATACTCCAAAGCTTATACCTTGAAGGCTCCAACATCGAGGAACTACCGCAAGAATTTGGCAAACTGGAAAATCTAGTCTTACTTCAGATGAACAACTGTGAAATGCTCAAGAGGCTTCCTGAATCATTTGGAAACTTGAAATCTCTTCAGCATCTATATATGCAGGAAACTTCGGTGGCAGTGTTGCCAGAAAGTTTCGGTAACCTATCAAAGCTAAGGGTATTGAAAATGCTGAAGAAGACTCTTTTTAGATGTATAACCAAAGAACTACCTAACTCGTTCTCAAATCTCTTGTCGCTTGAGGAACTGGATGCTCGTGGTTGGGGAATATCGGGTAAAATCCCGGATGTTTTTGAGAAGCTGTCATCTTTGAAGATTCTGAATTTGGGGAGTAATTATTTTCACAGTCTTCCGGCTAGCCTTGAGGGATTATCAAATCTCAAAGAACTATCATTGCGCGACTGCCGGGAGCTCAAGCGTCTTCCCCCTCTTCCGCGGAAACTGGAGCAGCTAAATCTAGCAAACTGCTTTGCATTGGAGAGTATTACCGACCTGAAGAGCTTGCACGAGCTCAATCTTACGAACTGTGAGAATTTGTATGATATTCCAGGCGTAGAGCACTTAACGGCTCTGAAACGATTATACATAAGCGGCTGTAACTCCAACTGTTCTCTTGCAGTAAAGAAAAGACTTTCCAAGGTGATTCCGCAAACTCCTAAAAAACTCAATGTAGTTTAATTTCAGGGTTTTGTTATCAACTCAGCTTACAAACATTTGAATTCTCTCTGCAGGCTTCTTTGAAAATGCTGCGGTATATAAGTTTGCCTGGAAACAGAATCCCGGGCTGGTTCTCTCAAGGCCCTGTCACATTCTCAGCTAAACCAAACAGAGAGCTTATTGGCGTTATCTTGGCTTTTGTTGTGTCTCTTAACCACGAAACCAGCGGTGATGACAACCAGCTGCCTAGTGTGGTGGAGGTTCAAGCCCAAATTCTCAAACGTGATCAAGCCTTATACACCGATACATTTCACATCTCTGGAGTGCCGAGAACGAGCAACGATCAACTCCATATCTGCCAATACTCAGCTTTCCACCCAATGGTTACGATGTTGAAAGACGGATGCACAATGGTGGTCAAATTAGAACCACCAGTCAAAGGCGGTTTGCTAAAGATTCATGGGATTCATTTGGTTTACGAGGAGGAGGATAATGATATTACAAGCAAAGAAGATTTGTTAAGCAAGGCACATCAAACAGTTTCTGAGAAACTTGCCAAAATTTTCAGCACTTTCAAAGAAGGTTAAACCAGTTCAAACTTCAAAAGGTGATTCTGCTGTCACAAGTCACTAACGAAAAGAACATTCAAACTTAAATAAACTATGTGATGTTTCCGGCTTTGAGAGGAGCCATTTGGTTGCTTTGGATAAATGACTGCTTCTTAAAAAATGTATATATTTATATGTTGCGTGTGATGTAGCACTAAAGTTATACTATACATAAACTTGAAGCTTTCTCTCCGGATTCACCTTGTAAAGAATTTATGCTCTCTTTTTTCATCTTTCCATATTGATTGATTTCGAAGACGGAAGTGTGGGAAGATGATGAGTACCGGAGCTGTTTCCGATCAGCGTTCGAGACTCAAGTGGGACATATTCCTCAGTTTCCAAAGAGACGCCACAAGCCACAGTTTCACGGGACGTCTCTATGAAGCGCTTATCAAGGAAAAGGTCCGGGTATGGAACGATGATGTAGAACGTGGGAATCATGAGCCAGGTCCAAGTCTCGTGGAGGCTGCGGAAGACTCAGTGGCTTTTGTAGTCGTCTTATCTCCTAGCTATGCTAAATCTCCTCGGTGCCTCGAAGAATTAGCTACAATCTGTGATCTGAGATCATCGCTGGGTCGTCTTGTGTTACCGATCTTTTATGATGTCGTTCCCTGGCATTTCCGGACACAGAACGGTCCTTTCGAAATGGAATTTGAAGAGCATTCGAAAAGATTCAGCGAGGAGAAGATACAAAGATGGAGGAAAGCCATGAACTTAGTCGGAAACATATTCGGATTTGTTCACAGGTACTACTACTCCAATATCTTCATCATCTCTAAACTATGCATCTCATCTAAAAGACTAAAACGTTAAGCTAGTGATTATTCATCAATTCTTTTTCGAGATTGAATCTTTCTCATCTTTTAATGAATCTTTACGTTTCTTGAGAACGACAAATAGAACTCTCTGAGCTTCTTGATTCTCAACACTGTCACACAAGAAAGCATCATACTCTGTTCTAACAATGCGTGTCGTTCTGATTGATTATAAACATGGAACTGCGTGACGTCTCAGAGTTAGAGAAGAAACACCATTTAATATCTACCTAAAATATCTCAACTCAATTAGAGATTTTCCCAGTTTCTTCTTCTTCTTCTGGTTCTTCTTTTCTTCTTCTTTAGTCAATGGACTTTGTTGATAGTTGTCGGCAGAGCCGAGAGAAGCGGAGCAATAAATAGACTGCCATGAGCTGACCGCAGAAGATCTGATTTGACTATGAGTAAGCAAATTTTCAAAATTCGCCACTCGTGTTTCTCTAGAAAGCTGAGGATTGATTTGGTTGCCTAGAAAAAGCTGAGCAGTTATAGTAGCTATTAGCTAAGCTTCCTCTTCAGCTTCACGGAGGCTTTCCTGAAACCTTCCCGTCTTAGAAGAGGAAGATCGGAGTCGGCGATGGAGAGTGAGGTTGTTTCCAAGCCGCATAGGCTGAAGTTCGACGTCTTCCTCAGTTTCCGAGGCGAAGATACGCGCCACACCATCACGGAGCGTGTATACGATGCGCTACACAGAAAGGAGAAGATCCGGGCGTTCCGCGACAACGAAGGTATGGAGCGAGGGGATGAAATCGCTCCAAGTCTCGTCGCGGCCATGGAAGACTCGGCGGCTTCCGTCGTCGTCTTATCTCATAACTACGCTAACTCTCACTGGTGCCTTGATGAATTAGCTATGCTCTGTGATCTGAGATCAGCTCTTAAACGCCCCATGATACCTATCTTTTATGAGGTTGATCCCTCTCATGTCCGCAAACAAAATGATCATTTCGCGGCGGATTTTGAAGAACACTCGAAAAGATTTAGCAAGGAGAAGATACAACGGTGGAAGGAAGCTATGAAATTAGTCGGAAATCTCTCTGGATTCGTTTGCTCGTAGGACTCCATATCTCATCTCTATTTTTCTCTGCATTTTCATGATCAATCATGTAGACATACACGATGAATGAGTTTAGAATGTGACTGCTTTTTGTTTGAAAATTGAAATGCTTTGTTTTGTGTGTGGGAATTTCGCAGAGAAGACTCGGTTGATGATGAGATGATAGGGCTTTTGGTGAAAAAGGTTTTAGCTGAGCTTAGCAATACACCTGAGAAAGTGGGAGAATACACCGTTGGGCTGGAATCACGTGTAGAGGATTTGATGAATCTGCTCGACTTTAAATCGAGTTCTGATGTTCAAATCCTGGGGCTCTACGGTATGGGTGGTATTGGGAAGACGACCCTTGCAAAAGCCTTCTATAACAAGATCATTGTAAACTTCGAGCAGCGAGTTTTCATCTCAAATGTTAGAGAAAGATCATCAGACCAAGATGGCTTAGTCAATCTGCAAAAAACTTTAATCAATGCACTTTTCAAGTTTGTACCTGAAATGGAAGATGTTACCAGAGGCCGCAACACAATACGAGAAAATGTTCATGAGAAGAAGATTCTTGTGGTCTTAGATGACGTTGATAGCATAGACCAGTTTAATGCGTTGGTTGGTGAAACAAGATGGTATGGCGAAGGAACTCTAATTGTCATTACTACCAGAGATAAAGAGATTCTGAATAGGCTCTCAGTGAATCGACAGTATGAGGTCAAGTGCTTGACTGAGACGCAGGCATTAAAGCTGTTTAGTTATCATTCACTACGAAAAGAAAAACCGCCAGAGAGTCTATTAGAGTTGTCCAAGAAGATTGTCCAGATATCAGGGATGTTACCGCTAGCTCTTGAAGTATTTGGTTCTCTTTTGTACGACAAGAAGGAGAAGAAGGAATGGCAAGCTCAATTGGAGAAACTTAAAAATACTCAACCAAACAATCTTCAGGCTGTTTTGTCTCTGAGTTTTGAATCCTTAGATAATGAAGAAAAACAAGTATTCCTTGATATTGCGTGTCTCTTTCTCAGAATGGTGATAAAGAAAGAAGAAGTTGTCGAGATACTGAAAGGTTGTGGGTTGAACGCTGAGGCTGCTCTCAGTGTCCTCCGACAAAAATGCCTTGTTAAGATCTTCTCAGATGATACTCTATGGATGCATGATCAAATTAAAGACATGGGTAGGCAGATGGACCTTATAGAAGTCCCCGGGGGTCCTAGAATGCGAAGTAGACTCTGGGATCGTGCTGAGATTATGAGTTTATTGAACAATATGAAGGTAATTTATATCTAGCGTTATATTAGGATCATTTGTATTTGACTTACATTCTCATGATCTTTTTTTCTGTAATGGGATAACAGGGAACAACATTTATCCAAGGAATTGTATTTGACTTCAAAAAGAAGCTTGCGAGGGACCCAAGTGCAGAAGATATTGCGATGAGGAATCTACAAAACAATCCAGGCATAAATGCTTTTTTTAATTATCTGAGGAATAAATTTGTAAGATTTCCAGCTGAGGAAAAGCCAAAAAGTTATGAAATCACCATTCCCGTAGAGCCTTTTGTACCAATGAAGAAGTTGAGACTTCTTCAGATTAATCACGTGAAACTGGAAGGAAATCTTAACCTCCTTCCGACTGAACTCAAGTGGATACAGTGGAAAGGTTGCCCATTAGAACATTTTCCACAAAATTTTCTCGCCGGTCAACTTGCTGTTCTTGATCTTTCAGAGAGTGGAATAAGAAGAGTCCCGAGTTTGTTCAGCAAAGGGGTAAACCTTTCTGATTTTTTCTAACATGAGCAAGTATATAGTTTCACTGGTAAAAAGTTGCTTTCTGCTTTTCAGGTGGATGGGAACTTGAAGGTTGTAAATTTGCGTGGTTGCCATAGCTTAGAAGCTATTCCTGATTTATCGAACCAAAAATCCCTCGAAAAACTTGTTCTCGAGCGATGCATGCTTCTAGTGAAAGTTCATAGGTCAGTTGGTAATCTGAGCACATTGCTTCACCTGGATTTCAGAAACTGTTCAAAGCTTACTGAATTTCTTGAGGATGTTTCCGGTCTGAAGCAACTAGAAAAACTTTTCCTCTCTGGCTGTTCAAATCTGAGCGTGTTACCAAAAAACATCGGTGCCATGCCATGCCTGAAAGAGCTTTTTCTTGATGGAACTGCGATAAAGAGCTTACCAGAATCTATTTACCGCCTCGAAAATCTTGAAAAGCTTAGTCTTAGGGGTTGCAGATCTATTACAGAGGTACCTTTGTGCATAGGAACATTGACATCACTGGAAGAGCTATATCTTGATGATACTCCATTGCAAAATCTTCCAAGTTCTATTAGATATCTAAAAAATCTCCAGAAGCTGCATTTGATGCGCTGTGCATCCCTTTCTAAGATGCCTGACACTATTAATGAGCTCAAATCATTGAAGGAATTCTTTCTAAACGGAAGCGCGGTGGAGGAGCTACCTCTTAAGCCCGGATCACTGCCATGTTTGGCTGACTTCTCAGCAGGAGATTGCAAATTTCTGAAACAGGTTCCGAGTTCAATTGGTGGATTAAACTCTCTTCTCCAACTTCAGTTGGATAGGACCCCAATTGAAACTCTACCAGAAAAGATTGGTGACTTGCCCTTTATTCGTAAACTTGAGCTGAGGAACTGCAAATCTCTGACGGTTCTGCCTAATTCAATCAAGGATATGGATACACTCCATAGCTTATACCTGGAAGGATGTAACATTGAGAATCTGCCGGAAGATTTTGGCAAGCTGGAAAACCTAATCCTACTTCGAATGAACAACTGTAAAAAGCTCAAGAGGCTTCCTGAGTCATTTGGAGACTTGAAATCTCTTCACCATTTGTTCATGCAGGAATCTTCGGTGGCAGTGTTGCCAGAAAGTTTCGGAAACCTTTCAAATCTCAGGGTATTGAAAATGCTGAAGAAGCCCCTTTTCAGAAGTTCTGAAAGTGAAGAACCTCGTTTTGTAGAAGTACCAAAATCTTTCTCAAACCTCTTGCTGCTTGAGGAACTGGATGCTCGAAGTTGGGGGATATCGGGTAAGATCCCAGATGATCTTGAGAGGCTTTCATCTCTGAAGACTCTGAATCTGGGGAACAATTATTTTCACAGTCTTCCTGCTAGCCTCGTGGGGTTATCAAATCTCAGAGAATTTTCGTTGTATGACTGTCGAGAGCTAAAGTTTCTTCCCCCTCTTCCATCGAAAGTGGAGCAGCTTAACTTGGCAAACTGCTTTTCACTGGAGAGTGTATCCGATCTTTCAAAGCTCGAGATCTTGCACGAGCTCAATCTCACAAACTGTGCGAAATTGGATGATATTCCAGGCTTACAACACTTGAATGCTCTGAAACGATTATACCTGAGCGGCTGTAACTCCAGATGTTCCCTTGCAGTAAAGAAAAGACTCTCCAAGGTCATTCCCGAAGCTCCACAGAATCTCAATAAGTCGAATCTCAACGTCTGTAAAAACATTTGAATATTCACTGCAGGCTTCTTTGAAAATGATGCGGAATCTGAGCTTGCCTGGTAACAGGATCCCAGACTGGTTCTCGCAAGGCCCTGTCACTTTCTCAGCTCAACCGAACAGAGAGCTGAGAGGCGTAATCCTGGCCGTTGTTGTGGCTCTTAACAATGAAATAGAAGATGACTACCAGTTGCCTGATGTGGTGGAGGTTCAAGCCCAAATTCTCAAACTTGATCTTCCTTTATTCACCCACGCATTGCACCTCTCTGGAGTGCCAAGAACAAGTGATGACCAACTCCACATCTGCCGATATTCAGCATTCGACCCGATGGTTATGACACTTAAAGACGGGTACACAATACAAGTTATCAAACGTAACCCACCATTCAAACAAGGCGTTGAGTTAAAGATGCATGGGATTCATCTGGTTTACGAAGGGGATGACGATTTTAAAGGCGAAGAACATGTATTATCTGAGACACAGCTAACTGTTTCTCAGAAACTTGCCAACTTTTTCAGCTCTTTCCAAGATGGTGAAACCAGCTCTGAAGGTGAATCTACGATTACATGATCTGCTACCACAGAGAAGCGAGGAAACCGCAAATAAAATCTGTAACAAGACTTGCAAGATTAAGGTATTTACTTTTGTATGTTCTGTTTCTCATTCTCCAACATATTTATCATGAATTTACTAAAATACATTCTACAATAATGTTAAATGCTTATAGAGTGAATGTACTGATACATTGTTCTGTTTCTCATTCTACAATAATATTATAAGCTTATAGAGTGAAGAGAATCAATTGGATAAAATTAATGTTTATTTGATCTTTGACTGATTTAAATCATCAAAGTTCACTTTCACAGCTTGTCACGGTAACAAAAGAAGAGAACAACAACATATTGTCTAAATAAAATGGTGACAAGACGATGGAGAAATGGGGTCAATGATCATGTGTGTGTATGGTCAGCGAGACGCAGACATCTCTAGATCTGTCTCCAACATAACGCTTCCTTTTTAAACTCTCTTGTCTTATTACAAGACCAAACCCCACATCGCTTACTTCCCATATCCAAAAGATATCATCACAAGGCCTATAGTCATTTTATACCTAAAGAAACAGAGCAAATGCCATAGTAGCAAAGAGATTGCGTATAAGAAGGAAACAAGAAAGAAATCTCTTTTTATTTCATCATAAGAGGTTACATTACAAAGAGTACATTGATGACCCAATGAATGTACAGAAGAACTATAGGGCACGAAGACATAAGACAAACATGATCGTTGAAGGTAAGAACAGTGGGAGAAAGGAACAAAGAATCAGATATAAAGTAAGAAAGAAAAGGTTCTTTTTGATACAGAGTAGGTTTCTCATACCTTTTTAGCACTTAAGCTGCCAAAAAGATTACTCAAGCTTCTTGTTTGTTGAAGACCAGTGGAAACTCATCATAATGCTCAGAAACACCGTGTTTATCCGCCATATTCTTCAAAGATTCATACACCTGAATCATCGTTGGCCTTTCCTTTGGCCTTGACACCACACAGCTACATGCGATTTTCAAGAACTGCAATATCTCCTCATCGTGTCCTTTACCGCTTATGCTTTTATCTATAGCGTCTTTGCTTCTACCCGTACCCAAATACTGACTCACCCAGTCAACCAGACTCCCTTTAAACCCTTCCACGCCGTTAATAACTGACAAAGGCTTTTGTCCTGTAACCAATTCGAGAAGCACAATCCCAAACCCATACACATCTCCTTTCAAAGATGCAACCATGGTGCTTGAGTACTCAGGCGCCACATAACCTAACTCCCCTAAATCTCCATTATTGAACGAGCTATCATTCGAATCTCGAGAACCCACTAGCTTTGCAAGCCCGTAATCTGTAATCCGAGCATCAATATCATCATCAAGAAGTATAACATTGGAGCTAATAAACTGATGCAGATACGGCGGTTGGCATCCATGATGAAGCCAAGCTAACCCTTTAGCAGCTCCCACGCCGATCCTAAGCCGAGTTGGCCAATCCAAAACATCATCACACAATCCACCATTATGCAACCGAGAAAACAACGTGCCATTAGGCATGTGCTTATAAACCAACAGTCTCTCATCTTCAACAACACAATATCCTAAAAGCGGCACCAGATTTGGATGTCTAAGCTCTCCTAACTTATTCATCTCCGACTTAAACTGTTTCTCACCGATCCCACAAGCGCTAAGCCTCTTAACCGCAAGTGCAGACCCATCAGGTAAATCCGCTTTGTACGAGACACCGGTTCTTGAGGAAACATCAATATTCCCTGAACTAAAATCGTTTGTAGCAGCCATTAAATCACCCAACTTGATCTTCACAATTGGTTTCTGAAACAAAGTAACCTGAACAAGCTTGTGTGACCTCAACAAACTAATCCAATCACTATCGTCTTTAGATTTTCCGGCGCCGTAACCTCTCTTTTTCCGGCTACCTTCTCTGATAAAGAACCACCAGAATAAAGCTAAACCTACACACAAAGACCCAACGGCGCCTAAAACTCCGGCCACAATGATAATCGTTAGATTTTTTCCGTTCAAAGCGCCGCATCTCGATAAGGGTTTGCCGCAAAGTCCGTTATTTCCGGCGAAATCGTCTTCTTCAAACCGAGAAAGCTCAGAGGGAATCGTACCGGAGAGATCGTTTCCGGCGAGAGAAAGCCGTCTAAGCCGATCTAACCTGCTCAACTGAGAAGGGATCGAACCCGAAAGCTTATTGTCACTAAGAACGAGAGCGTTCAAGAACTTACACTCCACGATCTGAGTCGGAATCTCGCCGGAAAGTTGATTCCCAGACAGATCTAACGTGACGAGATACGGCAGCCACGAGCAGATTTGAGGAGGAATCGGACCGGAGAGATCATTCCCGGAGAGATCCAGTGACTGTAAGCTATGACAAAGCTTAAGCGACTCAGGAATCTGACCGGCGAGCTGCATCGACTGAAGCTGGAGAGAGATGATGCGATTCTCTTTCTCGTTCCAGCAGGAAACACCATCGAGCTTACAAATCGATGAAGCTGAAGCGTTTGGGAAAGACCAAGTTGTGAGTCTAGCTGATGGGTCGGTGAGTGAATTCTTAAGACCTTGAAGACAAAGAACGTCGTCTTCAGCAGAAGAAGAAGACAAAAAGGAGCTGATAAAGAGAAGCCATAAGAACGTCGTCTTCATGATTAAGCTTTGGATCTATTTTTCTTTAGGGTTTCTTCGTCAGAGAAGTTTTAATAAACAGAGCTTCTTCTTCTATGGCGTAAGAACTGACATTGACTGTGTGTTGATGATACTGAGAGGAAGAAAAGCACAGAAACTTTTTGACTATTTCTTTAGTACTAATTTGTAACTAAACGCCGTCGTTTTTAAACCTTACAATAAAACATTTGATGTAGAATTTATTTAATCTTCTAATATTTTGATAGTTTTTGCCTAAATTAAACATGTGATTTTACAATTAATAGAATGATTTCTGTATGAAAATTTGGTCAATTAATGACATGACTTAAATTGGAATTCTTTAACTGCTCACAAGAGTTTGGAACTTGTCATAAAGAAGAGGACAAAAATATTGAATTTTTTTATCAACAACAAGAACTAACTAAGATGTTTTTTCTTCTTTTGTCACAAGAACTAAAAAAATGTCTACATTCAAGGTTTAATACTCAAGGATGGGCTTTAACACTTAGCTACTTATATACCAAACCCAAAGAGAGGTAAAGAGTTGGTTGTTCTTTAAAACTTCCTCCATTTCCTTCAACTTTATTGTTCTTCTACTACTATTTCTACATACAAATAGCCGCTGCTTGTTTCGGGGCGGATAACCCGATCCTCCGTGTAGACGACGACCTTGCGGGTGTCGGTAAACCCAATCCTCCATATACCTGACTTTTCGGTTATCGAAAGACATAAATTCATATAAGAAGAAACAAAAAATATTGGAGTTAACAATGTCACCAAAAATTTTACATGTCTTAAAACTCTAAGAGACAAAAGATTAAAAACCATTTCAATACTCTCCAACACAAAGGCAAAAAGAAAAAATTAAGGTAATCAAAGAAGGAAATAATAATATAGAATCCGTATGTATCCTTTTGTCAAAATGTAAAATAAAATGTACACCTGCAAATTATCTTCAAGAAACCAACTAAAAAAAGAAAAGTCATTATTGTTGTTGTTGTCTTTGCCAAGGTAGGTAACCAGTTACTTGATCAGCAAAATTCGATAAAACCAAATCCTTCAAACCAGTATCCCACACTTCACAGAACCGTCTTTTCCAATCCGGCGGCTCAATTGCCTCTGTTCCGAGCCCGGGTGCTCGATCTTTAGACCCTTGATTCTGATTCTCTTGCCAGTCAACAACATAAGTAGCCACTCTTCTGTAGAATTTAGCTTTGAATGTGTCCCAAACTTGGTACTTGTAATGGTTCACTACCGCAACACTCTCCACCAAACTCATATGACCGATTCCTTCTCTCAACTGAAAATGATGAACTTCGTTTAGCAATGAGCTCGTTAGCAATTCGGGTTTGATTATCGACTTATGTCTCTCCGGGTTCGCTTGTCTACAAGTGTACCCTACGGTCACCCCTTGTGATGGAACCGAGGTTAAACCGGATGGACCATAACTATGACATTCTGTTCTGATCTCTCCAACAAGATCCCAAGAAGTGTAGTTCGATACAAGCGAGCTTAAAGCGTTTTTGCTCGGTAAGCCTTGAGAGCGATGCGTTGGGAAGTAGTAGAACTCATCTACATCGAAGAATCCAACCCAATTGCATTCGTCTTTCGCTCTAACCGCACAATGTGAAAACCCGGCTTCTTGAGTCTTGATCCAAGGCCAGACATGCCGGCTAACATTGTAATTCTCCGCATTGAGCAATTCGATCTCTTCTTGTATATTGTCGTCGCTGTTGTTGTCATATATAAACCAGCGTTCAACACCGAGCCACGAATGATACATAACCCATTCACGCAAGAACGGAGCTTGGTTCCATAGCATTGTGCAAACACAAAGCTCATGCTTAACCCCACTCTTCTTCTTCTCCTTCTTCTCAATCGAATCTGCACCGTAGATTTTCGCAACTGAAGGCACAGCAGACATAGATCTTCCTCTAGGATCTATGGGGATCACACTTACTCGAAACGTCTCTGGATTTAGCTTTAAACTCTCAGGCAAAACACACCTCACAACTTCTTGAGCTGCAGCAACAGCTTGAGTCACCAAGACTTCAACTTCTTTCTCCTCCGAATCACCAATCTCAAATTGACATTTATAGTAAGAAGGATCCGATTCCTTGTGAGGCCTTCGAGTCAATCCTTTGACGAAAACAACCACCGTGTCGCCGTCAATCACCGCCTCGTAACCAACTTTTTCCCAATTATGAACACGACGGCTCTGCTTCTTCTCCTCTTTCTTCTTCACCAAATCTCCATGAAATTGCAATTCAACAGACGACGAATAGTTCAAAGGAGCATTAGGGCATCGAACAATGGATCTAAACTCATCGTATTCGTCAGTAGAAATCGATGGCAACACTAAAGTCTCTTCCTTTACTCCATGATAAACACAAACTATGTTTTTTCCGATTCGGGTCGACAGAATCAGCAACAGATGATCGGGGAATTGGATTCTGTCTTCGACCCTTAACGCAGGGAATCTACCGTGAAGCGAAAGATGAATCGAATCCATGGAAGATAAGACGGAGAGAGCAGGAACACGAAGAGACGGTCTCAGAGAATCGGAACGAACAGAGAGTGTAGAGATTCGGTCGGAGGATAAGAAGAAGAAGAGCAAGACGAAGAAACAGCAAAAGCATAAAAGTAGATACCTTTGAGACAAGAACTGTGATTTCAGTTGGTGTCTGTTCCTAACTTTCCTCTTCTTCCCATTCTCATACTCCATCATCTTCTTCCTCTTCTACTTTCTCTGAACAAAAAGATCAAAACTTTCTTCTTCCTCTTTAGAACAGAACAAGGTAACTTAATAAACTGATCTGAAGAAGGTTTTATCTGAGGGAGAAGAGATCTGGTTTTAGCGCCGGCCGACAAAAGTTCCTCCTCCACTTTCTTCTTCGTCTTCTTCTTAAAGAAAGAAATTGTAAATTTGATTTTCTTTCCTTTTTCTAATTTGTAAAGAAAGGAAATAATCGTTGCGATAAAGATGGAAATAGAGAGAGAGAGAGACGCGTTTTAGGGCATCAAGCCACCGATTTAGTACTAATCATATTCCTCACATTTTGGGTTAATTAAAGGTTATTAATTAAGAAGGCTAAGTCATTTTCAATGGCTTAATGATTTGTGTTTGTTTAATAATTAAAGACGAAGAAAGAAGCCACTAGTTGTGTGACTTGTGTTTCAAAGATGCTTACAATGAGGTGGACCACTCTTTTGTTCATTTTAATTTCTCTTTTGGGGTAATGGAATAAAAGAGGAAGAGAAACGTATAATTGTGTGACAAGTTGTATGTTGCGTGGTCTTTAGTTTTCCGGCGAATAATTATTGTTTTTGCTTTCAAGATTCGCCGAGAGGACTTAAAAACCTTCTTGGTGTCTAAAAGCATAATGATTGAATTAAACTAATCAATGTTTACTAATGTGTGTAGCCAAGCAATTGGTTGGTGTCGAATAATTCTATTTCTGGTTGATGAATTTATATGGTTGTACAAAGACGATAATGTTAATGTCAGAGCGTTGAATGATGACATCAAATGTAAATAAACTATACTACTACATTTCTAGTTGTTATTTAAGAAAATAACATCATGCCTGGTTCAATTTGGTAAACACAAGATACGGTGAATAACACGTTTTGTCACTAACACAATCTCAAAGTATATACCTTTGTTATAACAAAAGAAAAGTATATACCGTTGATGACAGAATGAACTCGTTCTCTGATTTTAAATTTTAAATTAGCAATGTCTTTATTCAAATGGTTAGATAATTTACTAACGCAAACATCAATTACTTATGTTATAGTATTAGTTTTGTTTTTTTTTTTTTCCAACCAAACACTAAATCAGAAAGTCATTCCGAAATTGGTTGCCCAATTCGGAGGAGAGGAATCTACAAAAATATAATCGTAATGCAAACTACGGGATCCTCGAGCTCGGCTGTCTGCTAGTGAATTCGCTGCGCGCGGGATTTTTGATAACGTGAAGCCAGGAAGTTGAACACGAAGTCGTTGAAACTCTTGGATGTAGGTGTGGAAAGCTGGCCAATCATCTGGTTCATGGAGAATCGTAAAAAGCTCCAAACAGTCGGTCTCAAAAACCGGACAAACAAATCGCCTCCTTATTAATTCCGTCATGGCCCAGAGAAGCGCTTCTAATTCAGAATGTAAAGGAGAAAGACTTCGTCGTAGACAATACAATGTTGTAGGTGTTAATATGTAGCTTCTTAGAAATTAGTCTCAACTCCCAATACAATGTTGTAGGTGTTTGTGGATGAATAAATCGGCACTTGAACTGTTTAGAAGATTTTTTGATGAGAAGGAAGGCAATGAGAGAATCCCGTAAGAAACTATGGATAAATCCGAAAGATGTTATTAAGGCTAGAAATAACTTTATGTTTGTACAAAGATGAACGAGAATAATAGATGGATTTTGATTACAATACAAAGGATTTAATGTTCTACTTTTCTCTTAGGTCTCTCCGTTTTTATCCCCCTCTTTTTTTATTTTTCCTTTATCTCTTTTATATCCACTAGGACTATGTCCGCGCTACGCGCGGATTAGTGTATATATTATTTTGTTTATAAATTATGAAGTGTTTATTATAAATTATAATTATATCATTATTGTTAATAATACATCAATGAAAGTCTAATTTTTAAAATGATTTTCAATTGATAAATAGATGGTTGTCCAATTTAGAGGCTGATTGGTATTGGGGTGTAGAAGTTGTGAGTCACTTTTACAGCCATAACAATAATTTTGTAGCCATTCAAACTTTTTTTGCTTTTATTTTTCTAAAGTGTCGAGTGTCTCACTTTGTTTTTTCTTTAATTACCTTATTTTTCTCAATGCCTTCCAATGTTGGCTATAAAAAGTAAAATTTAGAAACTTTTTTTCTTCTCTCCAAATAAATTTAACACTTTCTACAAGTTTACATTATTTTTTATCAAAAAAATATTTTGATTAGATTAATCAAAAGTCTTTTTTCTCATTCTTTTGAAACTCATTTTATTGCATAATTTTATTTTTTTTATTATCATCTTTGTTAGTGTTAGATAATCCATGAACTATAACAAAAAAATGTATATATACGTATTTTTTTATTGAAATTTTGTATTATATATATATATATATATGAAAAATAAATTTAGATGAAATTAATATGTTCTAAATATATATTTTATAGTTTATGCTTTTGTATAATTTGTCAATAACAAAATGTATTAAGTATTTTTAAATTTTTAATTAAATATTAATAAAAATGCAAAAACATAATTTATATTGCGAAATGTATATATTTAAAATAAAAGTCACAACTACTACATCTTTCGGTAACAATCAAACTTTTATTAATTTTAAAAGTAATAGCCATTATTTTTACAACCAANAAATTCTGACAAAAAAAGACTCAACCAATAATTTGATTTAATTAATAAACCATTCATAATTTGTTGATGATTTCACATATTTCGTTTCATAGAGGTCACTGTATTAATTTGGTTTATTTGTCAAATGTAATAGTTGGCACGTTATAAGTAGACTTTTATTTATGAAAGTTTGGTGAATTACAATTTTTGATGTTAGCCAAATACTATAACTTTATCTATGCCTTTATTTCTTAGCAACATAAGTTTTTCTGTTATATTATAGTATAAAGGCAAGAACCATGATTGCTCCTTTTATGCTCACAAACAATATGACATTCTTAATCACTTTCCTATGACTTCTTCTCGCAAGTCTCATTTGTTATCTTCCTTATGTCACTTTCTTAAGACATCCATATTTGTTTCGTAAATGGTTTATTTAGGATACTACCAATGGATGGGTGAGTTCAGTATGGTGGTAGCATTTAGATCTACCATTTTCGGGTTTGCCTTTTCTGTT
>OVAN01007031.1:0-20303 GCA_900406275.1 Anastatica hierochuntica | reverse complement strand
TATTAAATGTTATAAGTATCTTATTTTAGTAAACATGCATGTAACTATAATTTGATATTTTAAATGCAATATTTGATTGTTGACAAAAAAAATGCAATATTTGACTTACAATATATTTATAATTCATTTATAAATGGGATAATATATCCCTACGAAAGATAAATAGTGATTTAACTTGAGAGTTTAATAAAAATTATATGATGTAATGATGTAGTTGTTGTGTTGTGATTCTTACTATCCACCTATTTTATATTTTTTCTTATTGTTTATAATTTATTCGTTAATGATTATACTATTAATATGACATAGGCACACATATGCAAGTGATTAATACAATATGTTGGAACATCAAACTTTGCAAAATTTGTCGTAGTTTAAGATTTTGTGTTTGTTCGTCAGAGACCATAAGCACACCATAGTTTTCACTTTTCACCGACCAAATTAGTGCGGATCAACTCCTAGACGGAGCAAACGGTATCCCGGAACAGTGATTCATGTTCCGGCTCTTCAAAGACTTCTCTGATGTAGCCGACACTGACGCCGACTTATTCAGTAAATTGTGTCGGCTAGTGTACAGAGCCATAGGGTGTTAAAATCCTAATCAATTTACGCAGGCCTTTCTTAAGTTGTGGACTTCTAATTGTTTCCTTTATGTTGGCCTTGCGTGTAGACGTGATCGGGCAAGTGACCAACATCACTGGTGTCGCCAAGGGAACCGAAGGTGGAAGCACAAAAGACGGTGTCTCACTGCACCTTCGTCTAAAACACTAAGTCTTCTGGTGTTGATTTAATTTTCTATTGCTACACTTGGTGATTGCCCATTGTCATTTGGAAAATCTGTATGTTATTTAGTGTATTGAGTATATGGTGCGAGTTTAATCTGGCAGCTAATTAGTTTTTGGTTTTGTTTTCAACAACATAATTAGTATAAATGCTAGCACCGTTTAAAAGCTTTCTCTTCCTCTCTTTCTAATTAAAATAATTGCTTCTCATGTTACGTTCACAATGTTATAAAAACTGTATTTGTTTCTTACAGTAGTTTGTTGGATTGTCATTATTTCTCTCCTAAGTAACTGACATGTAGAACAAATGCCATTTCAGTCAAGTAGAAACTTTTAAAGCCTCTGTTTTGTAATATGTTTTGCCAAAAAAGCCGCTTACTTACCACATTTAACATATAAAATGTCTCTCCCAACCTTTGCAGTGGCTAGAAAATGCGGGTATATCAATTAGGAAAAAGTTTTGTTGATTCTTGCTGCCTCTCCCTATGTAAGCTCTCGCTTTGTATTTTGCTCTTCTCTTTGTTCACTCTTTCTTCGACTCTTAGTTTTCTTTTTCTCACTCTCTTTGATTCTTTCTTCAAACAAATCAATTTTCCCTCAACCCTTTTTCATTCATTCATTCATTCATTTTCACACACAAAACAATAACACTCATACACATTCTTCTAGTATTTCTCTACTGCTAACATCATCACTTAGACAAATTGATGGCCTTACCTCTAGTTCCTAGGTTTACTTACAGAAGCAACAACTTAACCTTAGACTCTAACAACTTCCACTAACTCCGAATGACTCTTTCGATCTTTCGCTTCTAACCTTAGATACTAACAACTCTTTTAAATTAGTTCCTACACAGTTAACTTATTCAAACTAAACCAGCGACACACAACATTCTTATTGGACTTAACTAAACTTACGACCCACTAACATGATTAGAGTTAATTGTCCTAAAACCCCAAATGCTTCTTTGATGCTTTTCTTCTTCTCAGTGCTCGACGTCTTCTTCCTCAGAACAACTCAAACTCATCATTGTCTTCTTCTTCCTGCATTTATTCTTTGCTCAGCATCATCTTTTCACTATGATTCTTGTCTTCTTTGTTTTTCTTTTGTGCAGGATCAATCAAAGGAGTCAGTCTCAACAGGTTTCGACAACATCCTTGAGAAATGATTTGATTATTGGCTTTTGTATTCAGTGCATAACATTAAAGGGAAAAATGGTCCACAAAGGAATATGTCAGCAACTCCATAAGTGACAAAATGATACCAAGAACAACAAATCTATAGCCTGCCCACAAATCGGGGCAAAACGTAAGTATTTAAGCTTTGAAACTGAAAATATACGATGTCTGCTACCACTTTAGTTCAATTCAATTTAAATATTCAACCCCACAAAACAATAGGCCACAGTCATCTGTTCTTGCAGAATTTGAATCTCTTCCTTCTGGCACTGTCAGTACTATGCACATGTGATTCTGAATCTAAGTAAGTCTTTAGTCGTCTCTGTCACTATGCGCCACCACACGCGAGAATCCTTTCCGCTGATGGCGATTAGGGTGAAAGGGATAAAGGAGTTATATGTATATGAGATTACATTTCAATAAAATGTGAGGGCTTGACATAGGCACATTCTGCGAACCGTTGACATAATTGATTTCTTTGATTCTTTCACCTAAGGGTTCTTTGGTTCCTTGTACGTCAAAGAACCCCCGGTGGTAGCCACCAAAAAGCAGAGCAACATAATAACGAAGTTGCCAATTCAGAAGTTATATAGAGGAGGTTTCTAAAAAGATGAAGAAACCATAGGAGATGATTTTACCTGAGAACCGTCATGAGCGGTTGACTGAGGATTGAAACGACCATCTACCAACGAAGAACATGAAGTTTGAAGGAATCTGGGTATCTTGAACCCTTTTACGACGCGGGTTGTCTCCTTTGCAACTGTTGAAGCTTTCCATCATCTCTTCATGAAGTTGTTCCACGATTTCCTTATAAAGAGACCAACATAAGACTTGGTTAAATGAATCAAAGCAGAAGGTTAGATTGAAATTGGAAATTGTGGTCATACATAGCTTTCAGGGTAGTACTTTCGATTTTCAATCTTGCCGTAGATTTTGATAGAGGAAGTGAGAGATTATTTAGCTTGTAAAAGGGAATCGTCGGGTAGGAGGAGAAGACAACAAGACGAAAACCTAACTGAAGGCATCATTTAATGAATTTTAGGAGGAAGCAAATCGTCGTTACTGGGAAGATGCGGCAATTAAATTTCTTTTTGTGCAACTCAGCAATTAAGATTTAATATGGTTAATTTATGTTGGAAAACAAAAAGAGGAAAATGGTAAGATTTAGAGGGGAGTTACTTAGTTGACCTGTCAGAGTAAGAAGCATTCTAAAAATGCTTAGGTGGACAGTTTAAAATTGTTCAAATAAGCCCTTTTAATTAGTTAGATGCTGATCATTTTTCTCATAGATGTGCGTGAGATCTCTTTTTAAGAGCATTCAAAATGGTCCTAATATGCCACTGGTTCTGACTTGCTTGAGTAGAGATGCTTCACTGTGCAAGGTCGTCTCTTAAATTTGCAGGGTATAAACTTTTACTTGTTGGAGATTGAATTCCTTGAATGTAATTTTTTATTTTCCCAACCAATCTATACATATTACCTTAAAAATAAGTTGTGCTTTGTGGGCACCTCATATGCCCGGTGGCTCAATCATACACATTGTGTATTTTTTTGGTTAAAAGATTTTTTTTTATTAATTTAAAAAACAGATACAAATAAATAGGGAAATTAGAACGATTCAGAGCATATATCCTGAATCAGATTAAACCTGATCCCTCACCGATGACGTACTAAAATCGATACGGAACTCATGCCAAAGGTACAATGCCGGAGCAGAACCATAGTCGTCGTCACAACGCAGAACGACCTTTCAACCCCAGTGATGCTTAACACCACAGGAGAAAAGCAAGTTGCCGTCTTTATACCATGAGCAAGAAATCGGGTTGTAGCCGCCGCTGCACCGCCGTGGAGAGGACTTCGTGAACCTGCACACAAAGAAAACAAGGCTCTTTCTATCTTCAGCGTTCAAATGAACCACCTCAGACACTGGAATGGAGAAACCCTGAAACGAGTTGCCGTCGAAAAAACTATAGGCTCCTAATGATCGCTGGAGATTAAGTCTACCGTCTCGCCTCACCTCTGAAAACCAGAGGACGATTTCTCTTCAAATCACTAACTGCTTCCACCTGCGGCAGAACAGACAAAAAAAAACAGTTTGCGAAGAAAGATTCACCGGAACCCCAGAAGAGATGTCGCGAGATCCACTTCTGAGGACTCTCCGGCGTCGATGCATAGGAGATGAAAGGCCCAAGAAAGGAGTTGTTCTTTCCGAAAGCCGTGAGCGAAGCCCCATACGACTCCACAAGACAAGCAGAGGAAGAAAACAACACGCACAACAACGAGCACCCTCGATCTGACATGCGAAAGAAAGAGAAGTTCTCGGCACGCGCCGACAAGACTGAGAAATCCCATCGCCCTTTCCCGATGAAGAACAAGAAGCTTCTCCACACCGAGAAACCAAGGTGAGAGCAGAGCATTATCGACCCCCATCCTTCCCCGAGACCGAAACCACAGGCGGATCCAGGCTGGGAGGAGAGACCGTCATCACCACGCGCCACCACTTCAAAAGGAGAAAAGAGCCGATCTAATCGATCTAGAACTACATCTAGAGAAAATCGATGACCCATGCTCCAATCAACCCTAAGCGTCGACTTCTCACCGTCTGCCATCTTCGCCGCCTCACCTCATCTCCAAGAAACTTGGAAAACTCTCCACAGATCTGGCCAGGAAAAGAATGGGTCGTCGTCAAGCACCCACAGATGGTAGCATGTCGGCGGTGAAAGACTGGAGGAGGGGGAGAAGCTAAAAGAAAAAAAGGGGTAAAGAGGGTGGCCGACCCCGGCGGAGTATAACCGAAGCCGGAGGTCGGGGCTCAGAAAAGTTTCGTGCAGGGAGAAAAGTTTAGAGAGAGAGAAAAATAAGAAGATTGTTCAGACATCGAATCGTATACACATCGTGTATTCATATGGATTTAGAGGTATGTTGATTTCAAGTTCATAAGAACTCAAAGAACACAACAACAAAGTAACTTCAGTAACCTTTTATTTTCTCCCCTTTCATTCAGTAAACAATTTGTTTAACACCTAAAAGAAATAAACTAACCACTAAGCCTATGATTTAAAACGTGAAAAGTAGAGATATATTCCCACGAACTTAGAACAAAAAAAGATAACATCTCAATTCTATCTATGACCTTATGTGACCCGGTTTACTCCGGTTTGAGATTTGTTTCTTGATCAAACCACTCGGTTCGCATCATAAGTTAACTTAGAATTCAATTGTTTTCCTAGCATGCATTCTGATTATTATTGTTCTTGAATGATGTATGTACATCCAATTTGTTTCAAGAAGAGGTCGGTTCAAGTTTCTTCTTTGTGACATTAATAGGTTATATTTCCGTTATCTATTTTGAAGTAATGGTTAGTGTTTTCGCGTTATTACTGCAAGAAGGTCATCAAATTGGAAGGTTTGGTCATGTCCCCAAAGATTCAATCGTTCCAAGAGATATCTTCCTTCTTCAAGTAAAAACTGAACAGTGAAGGCAATGATTCTTTTCTTAAAAATATTTGGCATCACTCTTATGATATACTCTGCTGCGCAATGTAGGTAAGAACACAACATCAAACAATACATGAATCTGTGTTTTGCTTGATCCATGGATACTACTTTATTTGCTCCTCGATACATCTTTTTAGAGAAGATATTTGATGATAATGGAATAGATATTTTCAATGTTGATCTTTTTAGAAATAAAAAATCCACAACGACACGTTATCTCTCCTCCGTCCCCAATCAGAAAACCCTAATTTCATACCCGTTTCGCCAGCATCGGCAGTTTTAGCCACCCTCGATAGCTCCTCTCCTTTTTATCTCTCGTTTTTCGTTTCCCCTTCTTGTTCTGCGACCTCTCATGTTCAATATGCTCGAATTTGTGGGGATCAAAGTTTAGCTCCTCTCTCCTGACCATAACAATGGCAGCGCGACGAAGGTTCGTGGAGGTTTGGCGAGGTGTTGATGAAGAAGGTCAACTCTCGGGTTCGTTTTCCTTTTTGAGTCGTCATCAGATCTGACGATTTGATGTGCGTGGAGGTGTGCGGTTCTCTTCCGGTGTCAATCATGCGGTGGTGCTTGGTGAAAAGTTGTTTGGCTTTGATCAGGTTGGGGCTTCTTTGGTGTTTCTCTTCATGGTCTCCTTATTGAGGCTCGAGACAAACTCTCTGTTTAGTCCGAGAAGGCTTTAGTTTACTCTGGAGGCGTGGTTGTTCAATTGAAGATTGGGTGGGGCGCGTCCTGTCAAAGCGGAAACTTGTCAGCTTCGTGTGGACTTCGGCTCGATGGGTTTTCTTTAGGTCATCTTTAGGTCGTCTACGGCCAGAGGATGTCATGCGGGATCAAGCTCTTCTCCTTGTTCTACTTCTATGCGGGGTTCCGTTTCGATGTGCAGATTGAGTATTGGTTCGAGATTTCATGTTGTTTTCTCTCTTTGTTGATTTGGTTAGAATTTGCCTAATCCGATTTGTTTTGGAGGAATTAGAGACCATCTGCTGGTTCTTAGTAGTGGCCAGTGATGGTGGTTTTTCAGGCTTAAGGTGGTCATCAGGTTCGAGATTTCATCGGCAGAATCACTGGTAGTGTGCTCGTCAAGCCAGTGCCAGGGTAGCCGACTTCGGTGATCCCTTGTAGATGTGCTTCTTTCTCTTCTTGCAGGTTGTTCAATGTGATGAAGCGGTTCATGGCTCTTCTCATCCATCTTTTTGTAGTTTGTTTTTTTTGTCTACAAATTCCATTTATATCTGAAAGCATTCATACAAGGTACAAAGCCAAGAGAGATCTAAAAGATCATCCCCACTGTAAAAAAATATAGCTTTATAGCAATACAATCAAAACATATCCAGATTTTAAAGCCAGATAATCTTATAGCCACTGTTTGATTGTCTTGCTTCCTTTGCGAGCCTGTCAGCAATTACATTGCCCTCTCTTTTAATAAACTTGAAATGGAATCGATAAGGACTTGTTATGAGATGCTTAATATCCTGGAAATATGATGATAGACCTTTGAGCGTCTTGTGTATTGTGAATGGTCTTGAGGTTGTTTTGCTCAAGTGAGAGTAGATCTCTTTATTGTCTCCCACAAATATAGTGTCATTAAATCCTAACCTCTTGATATTAAAGATTGCATCTCTGAGGGCTAATGCTTCTACCTCTCTTGCATCGTTGATGGGGTCTATGACTGTTGATCCTTGTAACATCGGCTTGCCATCAGCAGAGGTAAGGGGCCATGCTATACCAGCTTTGCTTAAGTTAGAGGTCCATGACGCATCTACATAGAAAAGACTATGTGATTGATCCAAATAAGTCTCTAAATGCTTGCCTCAGAGATTTGTCAGGCTTGCTATCTGGTTCTCGGCTTCTTCCTCTACCTTATTAGCTGTTATCCATTCGTGGAAATCATCAATGGCCTTTGTTATTACAACAGATATAGATTGTTGCACACCTTCAAAGACCAATTGATTTCCATATTTCCATATTCGTCATCCATTGCGAATAGCTAAGTTACCCTTAATCCCATTGATTTCCGATGATGCACCAAGTATCCAATCCACACTATGTTCCAATGTATTCTGGATCAATTGCTCTCTTGGAGGGATATTCAAAGGTGATAACTCCCAAATTTCCAAAGACACTCTACATTGGAAGAGAATGTGAGAGATGGTCTCGTCTTTTTCCCCACATAAGGGACAAACTGTATCAGATCTGAGGCCTCTTTTCTTGAGTGCATTCCCCATAGCCAAACCCCTTTGTAAAATTCTCCACCAAAACTGTTTGATCTTTAGTGATGTAGGCATCTTCCAAATCCTGTTATACTTGAACTCTGGCTGGTTTGTATTGGTGATCATGTCCGCATGATCCAGATGATATCCACTCTTCACTGTATATTCTCCTGACTTGGAGATAACCTATTCGATATCATCATGATGAGAAAACAGAGGCCTTCTTAAGTTGATCACTAATTGAGCATCTTGTGGGTGCATTAGCTCTCTTACTTTATCCTCATTCCAGCTATCTGGCGAAGGGTTGAGTAGGTCAGAGACTTTATGGTTCTCTATAGCTGCTTCTACATTGTTTGGCCTTGGTGGTCTTGAAGGAATTAGGGGTAACCAATTGTCCTCCCTGATTCTTATATTTTCACCATTTCCAACCTTCCATTTAATTCCAGCGACAATGAGGTCCCTAACTTTGCTTATCCCCTTTCAGGCAAATGAAGTTCCTCTTGCACCTGTTCTTGCATCAAACAAAGAACAATTAGGGAAGTATTTCGCTTTAAAATCTCTGCCTAGAAGAGAGTCTGGAAACTTAAGCAATATCCAGACTTGCTTACCAACCAAAGCCCTGTTAAAGTGAATTAAGTCTCTAATCCCCAAGCCTCCAGCCTTCTTTGATTGCGTAATTTTTCCCTAGAGATCCAATGAATCTTATGAGAGTCCTTCACTGTTGCCCACCAAAATTTTCTGATGATCTGTGTCATTTTGTTGGTGAGTTTCTTAGGCAGGATGAAGTATTGCATGACATAATTGGAAATAGCAGTAGCAACTGCTTTGATAAGTGTTTCCTTACCTGCAGGTGATAGTAACTTGGAGTACCAATTCTCCACTCTTCTTTGTAGTTTGTGTTTAGGTTGTTTCTTGTAGTTCAAGTAGTTTTATGTTAAGTAGTTTAGTTTAGTTTTAGTTTAGCTTCATCGTCTAGGATTTCGTTAGGTTCATTCTTTAGAGTTTCGTCAATCTCGCTAGATTCGTGCTTTCGGGCGTCGTTGGCCTCGTTAGGTTCATGCTTTCAGGCGTCGTCGGGGACTAGGGTTCGTGTCCTAAAGCGTCGTCGGAGACTAGAGTTCGTGTTATTTAGGGTCGTCAGAGATCTTACCGCTTATGCGTTTACCATTGTTGTAGTTAAGATTCGTATTTGTTATTTTTCTTTGTATTTCGGTGTTGTTTAGGTTTTAATTTGATTAATCCGATACGAATTATCTCTGTATTTCTGTCAAAAATCAAAAAGTCGGTAATAAGGTTAACAATTTACCAAAAAAGAAAACATTTTCAATGTATAGGGCTAATATTTAAAGCCAAAATCACTCTAAACGGAAATCAAAAGTAAAAAATGTGACTATAACGGTTTCTTTCAACCGAGATTTTTTATAATTGGAATTGAGTTTAGCACAATCAAACCGAATCAAATAAGTTCAAATGATCACCAGGTACGTCTTTTTTTTTTTGACTAAAATCATTAATGTAATTAATTTTGGCTATCTTTCTAGGAATTGAATATTTTACATGTCTAGTTCAAATGTTCAATCACCATTTTTTCGATTACTTAATTTGGAAAAACTGTCTCGATTATATTGATTTCCCAGTTTGTTCTGTTTTCATCTAAAGCAGACAGAATAAACTCAACCGGAACTACTCATGACAACAACAACAACAAGAAATTAACTCAACTTAAGCTAACTCAGCCCTCATCAAAATCTACTTGGTTGCAAAATCAAATCATGATTTATACATTAATTGTTTTCTTCTCCACAAATCATTTGAATCATCAGGAATAATATTTGCTTTCTTCGAAACGCTTGAGAAATCGGAGAACAATGATCATCTTGTATAAATTAATGATATTATTTGGATTGTATAAATTGACCATATATATGATGTTGTATAAAAGAATGATAAGATACACTATGTAACGGAATTATTTGAATAAATTAAAAGGAACTATTTTGAATAAAATAATTATATTATTTGTACTCATAAATTGATTAAGTACATGATATTTTCAAAAAATGAAAGAAGATAAGATATACTATGTTAATGGAATTGCTTATCGCTTTTATATGTAGCTTACTACAAACTTAAATTGCTTAAATTTACGTTAATATATATTAATGATATAAAAAATAATTTATTTAATTATCAAAAAAAAAAAAAAATTATTTAGGTTTGTAAGTAAGAATCTTTTTGGCTTATATAAAAGAATTTAACGAATTGTAATATTAATTCTCGACGATAGAATTTGCCTTAAGTTTTGATTCTCTCTTATTTTCACTTTATTGTTCTTTACTTTCATCGAAAGAAACAAACTCGATCAAGGTTGATGTTCTCTGTTCTTGGTGATCAGATCTTGCATCATTGGTCATTTTTGTCTAGATAAATGTCAATCATCTACTTATTTTACTTTGTTGTAATCTTTGAAATTTTTTTGAGTTTTCATTCATACTTGAGTTTTTGCTATTATCGTTGAAGTTAATTAGAAGATCAACTTTTACCTATTAAATGTTCTATGTTTATCTCTGGAATAAAAAGAAGAATAACTAATAATAAACCTGTAAAAACCATATTTATAATTAGAGAACCTAAAATCATAAAAATATGCAAATACATTTTAAGATAATTTGGTTTATTTTTGATAAAGTGAGTGGGTAAATGAAATTAGTAGTCAACAGCACTCACTCAATTCAACATTAGAAAAAGTTTCCCAACTTCAAAACCAAACAAACATGCGGGCAGAAGGAAGACTAAACTTCACATCCACGGAGTAGGAGGAACCTGTTTATCTTCATCTTACTTCACATCCACAGAGGTGTTGGAGGATGCGATATGTCTTCATCTTACTTGTGAGATTTTGGTCCAATTAACGTTTGGGCTTAAAGGCCCGGTAACAAATAGACTGAAGATAGGGTCTGAATCAAAGGTGATAGCCCATTAAAACAAAGAAACGGAGGAGGAGAAGAAACAAAATATATAACAACCTCTAACAGAATTTTCTTCTCTCTCATACACACGATTTTCTCCATTGTTGATCTTCTTCAAGTTCTTTGTACAAACCCTAAAAAGAATAGTGAATTACCAGGTCCTGATCCTGAAGAGAGATATACCCGATGTTCCGGGAACGCTATAATCTTCGTGCCTGATTGCGTCGATCTTCTTCTTGAATCATTTCTTCTTCTAGAGTGTTGTGAGTTGCAAATCATAACCTGAGAGATAGAGAATTGATTAGGCATTAAGATTGTAATCACAAAGTGGTGAATTCATACGAATTCTTCAACAATTGGTATCAGAGCTTTTGATTTTGGACTGAGCAAAGACTCGGAGGTGATTCACTAGAAGAAGAACATACCAGTTCAAAGAGGAGGAGTGAAAGGTTTCTGATCAGATCATAAGGAGAAGCCAACAAGGTTCGATAGCTGTCTTCAACAGAAACCTAATTGCAGGATCAAGTCATCATGATCAGGGAGTTTCTTGATCTTTAGTGCTTGAACTTGTTTCTTAGCCATTGGAATTTCTCCTGTCAACGTAATCTCTAGAAGTTAGTTTCTTGTGATCTTTGTCTCTGGTTACTGGTGAGGTTGTTTCAGTTATCTGCAGGTGACAGTAACAAACAAGAGAACTAAGGTCAAGATGGATCCAACACCAGGAAGGTTTGAGATGGAAAAATTTGACGGCAAAGGAGATTTTGGCTTATGGAAGTTCAAGATGCTTGGACAGTTGGAGATACAAGGGTTGTTGTTTGCTCTACAAGATGAGTCTACATCAGGAACATAAAAGATAGTCTCAGAAAAGGGAAAAGGAGTGGAAGGTGATGAGCCTAAACTTGATATCAGAAAGGCTGAAAAGGATCTGCGAGTGAGAAGCTTGCTAAGCACATGCTTGAGTGATCCTATTCTAAGGAAAATCATGAATGAAACTACAACCTTGGGAATGTGGAAGGCTCTGGAAAGAGACTATCAAACAAAGTCTCTGCCCAATAGGATTTTCTTGAAGAAAAATTTTGCCTGCTACAAGATGGAGGAAGATAAGACTATTGAAGAAAATGTTGATGTGTTCTTGAAATTAATAGCAGATTTGGCCAGTTTAAAGATAGAAATCTCAGATGAGGATCATGCTATTCAACTGCTATCAAGTCTTCCTCCACCATATGAACCATTGGTCCATACTCTACAATATGGTTCAGGAAAAGAAACTCTCACAGTTAGTGAGGTTGTTACCACTGCATACTTTAAAGAAAATGAACTAAGGCAAACAGGTCTTCTGAAGAAGAATTCACAACCAGGAGGATTATATGTGGAAGGTAAGGGCATAAATGATAAGAGGAATAATGGTGGGAACAAATCTAAGTCAAGGTCAAGATCTAAGTCCAAGGGAAGAAATGATTCAAAAGATATGACTTGCTGGGTTTGTGGTAGTGACAAACACTGGAAGAAGGATTGCCCAAAGAGGAAGAAGAATACTCAACAATCAAGGTCACAAAACTCTGCCAATGTGGCAGTTATCTTACCAGAACCAATAGCTTTAACAGCAAGCTTGGTGGCTTCACAAGATGATTGGGTATTGGACTCAGGATGCACTTTTCACATGACTCAAAGGAAAGAGTTACTGTCAGAATTTGTGAAATTTAAGGGGAACAAAGTGCTTATGGGAAATAACACTTTCTGTCTGGTAAAAGGTAAGGGCAAGCTAAAAATTAAAAACCCTGATGGTTCACTAGTCACCTTAAGTAATGTCAGGTACCTACCAGAGTTGGGAAGAAACCTAATCTCCTATGAGCAACTAGAACAGTCAGGTTGTAGATACACAAGTGGAGATTATATGGTGAAATTCTACAAGGGTGATCAAAAAGTATTGGCCGGTAAGTATCAATCCGGTCTCTACTATCTACAGGGCACAATCATACAACCACGAGCAAATGTGACAGAGGATGAAAAGGACAAAACCAAGTTATAGCACAAGAGGTTGGCTCACATGAACTTCAAATCAATGAAGTTTCTAGAAAGCAAGGGATACCTAAAGAAAGGAGAACTAAAGGAGTTAGGATTCTATGAGACACGTGCCATGGGTAAATCTCACAAGCATAACTTTAAAGGTGCTAAGCACACAACATAAGAAGCTTTGGCATATATACGTTATGACTTGTGGGGTTCTCCTAGTGTAACTCTAAGTCTATCTGGTGCAAGGTATTTCATTACATTCACAGATGATTTCACCATAAGGGTGTGGATCTATTTCCCAAAGACAAAGGATGAAGCTTATCAGAGTTTCTTAGATTGGAAAACTCTGGTGGAAAACCAGACTGGGAAAAGGATAAAGTGTCTGAGGACAGAGAATGGATTAGAATTCTGTAATGCTCAATTTGACAAGTTGTGTAAAGTGTCTGGCATTAAGAGACACAAGACTTGTCCCTACACACCCCAACAGAATGGGGTTTCAAAGAGAATGAATCGTACAATAATGGATAAGGTAAGATGTATGCTTACAGAATCAGGCTTCGATGGAAAGTTTTGGGCACAAGCTGCATCAACAGCTGTTTACATAATCAATCACATCTATTGATTTCACAATACCAGAGGAATTATGGTGTAAGGGTAAACCAGATTATAGCCATCTGAGAAGTTTTGGTTGCACAACCTATGTGCACACTATTAGGGACAAGATAAGCCTAAGAGCTACAAAGGGTGTCTTCCTGGGATATGCTATTGATACAAAAGGTTATAGAGTATGGCTATTGGATGAATCGAAGGCGGTGATCAACAAAGGTGTTGTGTTTGATGAGAATAAATTGTACAAGGACTTGTTCTCTCAAGACTCTCAATTTGAAAATGCAGAGACATCTAAGGCAAGGAAGAAAGTGACATTCAATATCAGGCTGGAAGAGATTATGGGGGAAGAGAGTGCACAACCAGGTACTTCAGGTTATGGTGGAGACATAAACCCACAGAGTGATGGGTCTAAGACAGATGAAGAATGCTCAGAGGAAGATGAGTTTGAGGAGGATGAAGCAAATGGGCAAGAAGAACAGAATGAGGAAGACGTGATTGGATATCTACTAGCTAGAGATAGAGCTAAGAGAGTATCTAGGCCACCATCAAGATTTGATAGTGATGATCTTGTTGCATTTGCACTTGCTAGTGCAGAGCTTATTAATATGGATGAACTTAGGAACTTTCAAGAGGCTAAGAGAAGTGCTGAAAGTTACATGTGGGACTCAACCATGGATTGAGAAATGGATTCACTACTCAAGAATTTTACTTGGTCACTCACAGAAAGACTAAAGGATCAGAAGGTTATAGGTTGCAAGTGGATTTATAAACTGAAGCCAGGGATACCTGGTGTGGAACAGCCAAGGTATAATGCTAGGTTGGTGGCTAAGGGGTTTGCTCATGTGGAAGGAGTTGATTATGATGGTGTTTTTGCTCCAGTTGTTAAGCATGTATCCATAAGATTGCTTATGCCTGTTGTGGTCAACATACACCTAGAACTGGAGCAAATGGATGTGAAAACAACATTTTTATATGGAAACCTAAAAGAGAAAATCTATATGAGCCAACCAGAGGGATATGTGAAGAAAAGTCAGGAACACAAAGTGTGTTTGCTACAAAAATCTCTCTATGGATTGAAACAGTCCCCTAGAGAGTGGAATCACAAGTTTGATTCCTTTATAGTCAAATATCACTACAGGAGAAGTGAGTATGACCCTTGTGTTTACCTAAATGGGTCAACACTGGATAACATGATATACTTACTACTTTATGTAGATGATATGTTAATAGCGCCAAAGGAAATGTCAGTTATCAACAAGTTAAAGGCAGATTTGAGTTCTGAATTCTCTATGAAAGACTTAGGTCTAGCAAGGAAGATCTTAGGCATGGACATTTATCGAGATAGAGACAAAGGTGTTTTAGTGCTTTCACAGAGTGATTACTTAACAAAAGTTTTGAATATCTTTGGTATGTGGGAAAGTAAAGCAGTAACTACACCACTTGGTTCTCAGTTTAAGCTAAGGAATTTAGCTGATGAAGAAGCTTCAGAACAGTCAAGGGAAATGGAGAATGTACCATACTCTAGTGCTGTAGGTAGCCTCATGTATGCCATGGTGGGTTCTCGACCTGATCTGGCCTATGATGTAGGTGTGGTTTGCAGATATATAGCCAGACCTGGAAGAGACCATTAGTTAGTTGTGAAATGGCTTATGAGATATATGAAAGGAGCATTAAACGAAAACTTAACTTTCACAAAGGAGGATGACTTCAATATTGTAGGCTATTATGACTCAGATTTTTCCTCTGACCTGGACAGACGTAGGTCAATCACTGGTTATGTCTTTACAGTTGGGGGTAACACAGTGAGCTGGAAGTCTACGCTCCAGGAGGTGGTGGCTTTGTCGACGATTGAACCTGAGTACATGTCTTTATCTGAAAGCATCAAAGAAGCTATTTGGTTAAAGGGAATCTGTGAGGAAATGGGTTTCAAGCAAGACACAATTCAGGTAAACTATGATTCACAAAGTGCTATAAATCTAGCAAGGAACTATATGCATTCAGGGAGGACGAAACATATAGCCATGAAATACAATTTCATAAGGGATGTTATGTCAGAGGAGGTAGGTGATGTAAAGAAGATTCATACAGCTAAAATCCAGCTGATATGTTAACAAAGACTTTACCTTATGAGAAGTTTGAGGGTTTCTTGAGCAAACTCAAGATCATGGAGGCTTGAAAAAGTCAGATATCGCCGTCTCAGGTGGAGAGGCGGTGGCATATCTCAGGTACCAGAAAAGAGACAGAGAATAAGAAAGGTGAGTGGTTCAGCTCAAGGGAAGTTGGAGGATGTGATGCATGTACCGACCAGGGGAGCTGAATCATGGCTGTGACGGTGGCTTGTCACGGAGGGTTCCAAGATCGGAAAGGGGATTAGGGTTTGTTGTTTTCTTCTCTTCAGACAAAGAAAGGGGATGTTGTCGAGAGATAGAGGCAAAACTTTAAGTGGATCAAGGTGGAGTATTGTGAGGTTTTGGTCCAATTAACGTTTGGGCTTAAAGGCCCAGTAACAAGTAGACTGAAGATGGGGTCTAAATCAAAGGTGATAGCCCATTACAACAAAGAAACAGAGGAGGAGAAGAAACATAATATATAACAACTTCTAACAGAATTTTCTTCTCTCTCATACACTCGATTTTCTCCATTATTGTTGTTCTTCAAGTTCTTTGTACAAACCCTAAAAAGAATAGTGAATTACCCGGTCCTGATCTTGAAGAGAGATGTACCCGAGGTTTTGGGGAACTCTATAATCTTCGTGTCTGATTGCGTCGATCTTCTTCTTGAATCTTTTCTTCTTCTAGAGTGTTGTGAGTTGCAAATCATAACCTGAAAGATAGAGAATTGATTAGGCATTAAGATCGTAATCACAAAGTGGTGAATTAATACGAATTCTTCAACATTACCTCACATCCATGGAGGTGGTGGAGGAGGGGTATGTCTTCATCTTAGTTTACAACAAATTTTTTCTTAAAGAATAGTTACAATGACATGGATAGGAATCTTTGTGACGTAACTCGTCTCAACTAAGAATTTTGGAATTGGTTGGGACGCTTGATTTTTTTTTTTTTTGATAAAATGCTTTCTGTATTAAATAAAATATAAAATGTTACAAGGCCCTTAGGTAGTTATAGTATGGCTTTGAAGCCCAAGATTAACACACAACAAGACTTTTGCATAAAATAATGGGTTTTGAGCCCAATAACTGAAAAAGAAGAGACATCTTCATCAGGTCATCGTCATTATCTCATCTTCAATGTCGAGACAGGCAAGGCAGTATAAACTCTGATTATCAGGAGCATCTTCTCTCAAGTGAGAACCATAACTGCATCAGAGAGGAACTTAGATCCGGGCGGTTAGGTCTGTAACTCAGAATCCGTGACCTCATTAGAAGGTCAATCTCTTTGGCTATTGAATCGGAGGGTCTAGAGGAAGCGTGATGGTATCTTCGATTTTGTTCTGCCCAAATCAAATAGATCGAAGTTTGCCAGAACAGAAGCCTAATGCGACGTAGGTGCTTATTTACCCTTCCCACAATCAGATTGTCTAAAATATCTCCCCAATTTCCATCTCTTGGGAAATACATCCTTTGTGCCATTGGTTGCCAGATAGATCGTGAGTAGTCACAATTGAAGAAAATGTGATTTCGAGATTCAAGCTCAGAGTTACATAGCAAGCAAGTGTCATCAGTTGTCAGTCCCCAACTTTTCAGTCCATCTCTGGTTGCTGATCTATTCCAGCAAAACAACCAAGTGAGGAACTTATGACGGGGAATTCCACCAGAAAAAAAACTTGCTTGGACCAGGTGACAGTTTGTTTCTCTTCCCTTAGCTTATCATAAACCTCCCTTGTGTTGTAGATCAATGATTTTGAACCACTCGGCATCCATTCAAATGAATCAAGGGAAGATGAGAGAATCAAAGTGGACAAGTACGAGTATACCTCTACCTGTTCTTCCGATCTCGCTGGTGGAAGTAGCCAATTCCGTCCATTCCACAGATATGATAAAGTGGCCTTATGATGGATACCCAACAATCTCCCAGGAGGCATAAACTTTGAGATTTTTCCAAAAGGAGACTAGTTGCTACTCCAGAAGTAAGTAGAGGCTCCATTCCCTACTGATATTTTAATCCATGAGTAGATATAATCTCGCATCTTTATCAATTCATTAGCAAACCATTAGTTTTTCTGCCTTGTGTTAATGACCCAGAAGCTGTTCAGACTGCCATCAAGAACCTCCTGTACGTACCATGTAGACCAGATGGAGTCCTGTTTGAAGAAAAGGAACCAGACCAGCTTCAGGACACATGCTTTGTTCCAGAAAGACAGGTTCTTTAACCCAGACCCCCTTTCTCTTTTGGCCAACACATTGAGTCCCAAGATCCTCTGCCTTCTAAATCACCTTTCCAGAGAAACTTCCCACATAGGGAGTTAATTTCCTCAATACATTCTGCTGGAAGTATGAAAGCACTAGCCCAAAAGTTAGTTAGGCCTTCAATCACCGTAGATAATAGTTGCAATCTTCCTGCGTATGATAGTGATTTGGTAGTCCAGGAATTAAGTTTGTTCTTGATTGCTTGCAGAAGAGAAGAGCAGTTTAACGAGGAGAGCTTCTTTGTGCAAAGGGGGACTCCAAGGTACCTGACCGGAAGGATAGCATTTGAGATACCCGTGACATGAGATATAGTATCCACCTCTTGTGTAGTCAGACCACCAGCAAAGAAACAAGTCTTCTGAGTACTTATCGCAAGACCAGATCTCTCCTCAAATTCTTTGAGAACCGTTAAAACACCAGCCACTGACTTAGGGGATCCCTCACAGAAGATCAATAAGTCGTCAGCAAAACAAAGATGGGTAAGCTTCACCTTTTTGCACTTCACATGGTAATTGAAAGTCCCATTTTCTGCTGGTTTGTTCAGGTAGTGTGATAGACAGTTCATGACTAACACGTAGAGATATGAAGACATAGGATCCCCTTGTCTTAAGCCCCTTCTACCTTTGAAGTAACCAACAGTAGCCCCATTGAACCCTATAGAGAAAGAGGGTGTTTGCACACATGCCTGCACCCATCTTAAGTAGACCTCAGGCACTTGTTTTTCCTCAATGCTTGATTTTTTTCCTCAATGGTAATCATTTCATTAGGCTATCATTTCCAATGTTTTATGCAATTAAAGAGAATATCTAATCATTATAAAGTTTGAGAAAAAAGTAAGAAAACTTAAAAGGCAAATAAGAATAAAATGAAATTTGTTGTAGCGTTAGAATGTGTTTTCAAGAACTAGGTAGAAGTTAAGTTTGTTGGTGGGAAAAACACCGAGAGTGAATAAATTCTTCTCGTCATCGTAGGAAAGTATTTGAAATCTTAATCATTTTGATAAGTCTCTTGAACTTCGTCAAAACTCTTTTTACCAATATCTTAAGCCTTCATTAGACAACCATCTTCATCGACGAAAAAAAAAAGACAACCATCTTCATATCTGATGGCAACGTGTATCCAAAAATTTTATACTAAAAATTACATTAAAACGTTGAACATTTATGTTACATGATATGGAGAAGGAAACACAAAAATGTGGTTTTTAGCACATTTTATAAAAATAAATAATTAAATTTTATACGATTTTACATGTGTTTTTCATTATTTTAGTTAGAAGAAAATATAATCTATAAGAAAAGGTGAATCTGATGATAATTGAACTCTTACTGGAAAGATGAAAATCGAACTTGTGAGAGTGAGTTTCACCTACAAAAACAAAATCAAACCGTAAATCGATTATCAAAAACACTAAAAGGTCCAAAAAATCAGAGAAATCAATCGTGGAAGAAAAAGTAATAATCAAAGATCTCTGATGATGATAATAATAAGGATCGAACGAAGAGAATGGATGTGGAGATCGAACTTGCAGCTGAAGAAAGATCGAAGAGTAGAAATCAAAATCCAAATTAAACCGTAAATGGCTAATCATAAAGAAAAATTGCAAACAAAAGTTGATAAATAAAGGCTCATGCTGATAATCAGACTGGACGGAAGAGAAACGAATGAGAGAAGAATATAGAACTTAGAGCATCTTTAACAAGGTCTTTTTGTTGAGTTTCTTAAACAAAAAAGGATGTGGGGTCCACCAAAAAAAGTAAAAAACGGTTCTTTTTGTTCCCAAATAAGATTCCATCTTTTCCACTATTCGCGGATTTCACCGCCACGTGGCGGTCCGCGATTGATGGCTTTAAAATTTTTTTTTTAAAATCAAACCTCAAAAAAAATTATTAAAAAGCTCAAATTAAAAAGCCCATTAAAAATTTCTTTGTTAAAGATACCCTTAGAATACTCTGCTTTTATTGACATGCAAGACGCTCTAGTTGTGAGAAAGAGAGGGGGAAGACAATATAAATTATGAGAGTATAAAATAATATTATTATATTAAGACGAAAAGAAGAAAAAAAGGAGAAATTGCGACTTTTATCTGGTCAGAGAAAATCGAGATTGCTAATATTATGTGTACAAGCCCGACCCATTTGGTTTTCAAATTAACCATTAACTAGAGCCACGTGAAACAAAAAAATCTATCAGTACACTACACTCCATTTACATTTACGAAAGTTTGAGAAAATAAAATAGTAATTTTATAAATATCCAAATGTTTTTTTTTTCCAACCATGCAATAATCAAAAGTTTTGCTTTAAATTGGGTGACCAATCTGGTGGATAAGGATCTACAAAAATAAAATCAAAATGAAAAGATCGTGCTCTTCGAGCCAGAGTATCGACTACTGTATTCGCCGTACGTGGTATAAGTGTCAAAGAAAAACCCGGGAAAAACTCCTGAAGCATGTGATACTCTTGTAGTTGTGTATGAAAGGCTGGTCAGTCATCCAGNGGTGATTTATGATGTTTGTTAGTTCCGCACAGTCCGTCTGGAAGGCCTGACAGTCGATTCCTCGGTTATGCAGTTCAGTCATCGCCCATATCAGAGCTTCCAACTTTGAATGCAGTGGTGAAAAACTTCGGCGGTGGCCTTTAGCCCCCAGCAAGACTACTTCGTTGTCTGAC
>OVAN01007030.1:0-20304 GCA_900406275.1 Anastatica hierochuntica | reverse complement strand
ACCATATAAACCACACAGCTACCACATAACGCAGACATGTCAAAAAGTCAAAGATTTTTTTTATTATGTTATGAATTTCCTTATATCATCAGAGTCGGTGGACATTGTCTTGCCTAAAATATTTGCAAAATATGATAAAGCCTTTTTTTGCGAACGTGCTTGAATTCAATGTTTAAACAAAGAGATGAAACTGAACATAAGTCTCCATGGTTGAAGTGAAAAATGGTTGATCTCATGGAAAGAAATGCAGCGTAATTTTTTTTTGTCTTATTGTTACGTTCTACGCGCGGGTTTTGTGTTATAATTTATGTACACTATTATTTACAAATAGAGAGGGAATTTGTTAAATTAGTACTTAAAAATCTCTTATCCACTTTATGTTTTATTTGAAAGTGTAGTTAGAAGTATGATTTACTCCAACTCCACTCAATTTTCAACTTTAATATTCCATATTTTTAAAATTATTGGATGTTTCGTTTTTGAATAATACATTTAAGTATAATCCACTCGATTGTGGAATAGCTCTATTTTAAGGAAAAATTAGAATAATACATTGGAGATGGCCTTAAACGTATGAAGTTAAACCGAATATGAAGAGAAAGTCGAAGCTTAATTATAACAACAAATACAGAATTGCAATTGTTGGAAAATCGAACATCGTATACACTTGTTTTGAAATTTGTTTTCTTTTTATTATTTTAAATGATTTTATATTTTGAGTAAAATGAATTTTGAGTAAAAGTAGAATGCATTTATATTGTACTCGTTTAACTATAATTTTTGTAACTATTATGATTTCTCTGAAGAATTGTTTATTCTTCTAATAACTACAATAAACTTTAGCAAATTATTAATTTTCAAAATTTGTTATATTTATTCCATATTTCTGAAAAACCAAATTAAATTTGGAAATATTATAAATATTTGATAACACTGGACATTTTATTTTAATAACATTATTTTATCTCCATGTTTGAAACATGAGGTAAAATGTTTTAAAGAGCCAAACCAAAAGAGACACAAAAAATAGTTGAAGAAGAAGATTTCGAGTTTGCATATAAACTAACAAACTTAGACTTTTATAAGTTTTTAAATATAAATAAAAATATCATTAACCTTTGAATTCACACTCAAGAAAATATTAAACTTTGAGGTTTGTAAGAAAATTTTATAAAAATACACTATTTTTTATTATCAATTTAATACACCAACTTTACACGCTCATAATAGTATTTTTCCAAAATAATACATCAACTTTTTTTTACTCATTTTCTAAAACCAACACATATATACATACATGCATACATATATATATATATATATATATATATAATCTACCCGTTGTTAATAACACACCGTAATATTTTTAAAAAACATAAAAATATTAGTAATTATATTATACAAAGAGCTAAAATTTAATTTTAACAAAAAAAATTTCAAATAATCGTACATTATAAAAGTAATTTTACAAAATTACATTTTTTTTAATTTGAAGATAATTTTATAATTTTTTGGTTAAAAATTTACATCACAATATTATCAAAAGATGTGTCTAAATTATTTTCTAATTTAGTAAGTTTAGAATATATGAAAATTTTTGTATATGTTTTTCAGTAAATTTAAATAAACTTTACTTCTTATAAATTTGAAACTTAATATTAGATTTAATTTTAGCTCTTTTGATTTCTTTAAAAATTTAGATTTTTGAATTCTTTATTTATTTGAATATAGTTTGAAAACTAAAAATTAATTAATTTTTAATAAAAAATAAAAGAACATAACGAAATAATTAACGCGTTATTGCAAACTGGTATATAGTTGAGATTAAACGATTTTAAATGAGGGGGAAAATTTGTTATATTATTATTTTCATAACAAAAATTAGAGTATTAGATGATAATTGAAATTAGTGGATTTTTATAGACTTTTCACGGATTATTATCTTAAAATAATTGTCTTTTTTTCTCTTGCAAAACTTCGTAGTTTACTATAATGAAAGTGTTATCTTAAAGGTTTTCTAGAGGAACGCACGTAAAAAACTCTAACATTCTTCAGAAAACTTACATATATTCTAAGAATTTACAATTTAACATTCTAGACAATGTTGCAAGGACAAACAAAAATGCTTTAAATTGAGTTTTAAAAGATAACTATGTATTCTTGAGGCTTCGGTTCACCTCCAAGATAAGCTCTTTCATTCTCTTCTTGCTCTAGACTATGCAAATTTGTCGAATAAGTGGCTGATGAGGTTATGTGCAACCAAGCTCGTCTCATCATAAATTTCTTGGAGTGCAAGGTACTGGTTTTTGTTTTTAATGTGCGGTTTCTGCTCACCATGACTATGATCATCATCAGTCTTTATGCTCACCATTTCAAACAACCCTCTAAACCTTGACTCGGAGTTTGCTCATACCTATGTCGTATCCATCACTTTTATTGGAAGCAAGAGAGACCTAGGATGAACTCTTTTAATACTCTCTGTCAGGCTTTTATCACGACTCTGTTGACATAAGAGCTGAAATAAGAATGGTTGGTTGCGTATGTAGAAGCAGTCATATCCAAAACCGAGCAATGTGATGAGAATAATGTAACGTCCTTATACATGTGTAGAAGCTTACATCGGTGTCTAATTTGATATCCATCCTCTTTGATATTGACCTCGAGGTTTTGTATTGGACCATCAACCTTAAAAAAGTATATCTGAATAATTAGGTAAGTTACCAATCGCACGAGATTTTAATTATTCATTAAAAAAGGTCGTGTACTTTTTACCCGTTCTATTAGAGCAGAGGAAACTGCTTCTCCTTCAACTACTTCACCAGCTTGGACACAGTCTTTTCTAGCTGCTTTGTAAGCTTTTATTGTAGCTTTTTCACCATCTACATTGTACAAATCCTGAGGATATCTTTTCTTGGATCTCTTACTTCGCATATCTAAGAAGTTTTTGAACTTGCTGCTATGTTTCTTTTTTAGAAATGTGAATTGAAAGATGATGTCTGGAAGCTGTAATGAAAGATCATAGGAACTGAAATGGTAGTAGAGAATTGAGCCAATCTTCAACCTATTTCATCAGAAACGACATCTAGATATAAAACAAAGAGAAACTCATTTTTCTAATCAAAAGCACATAGTGATCAAAATCCACAAGCTTTACTATATACCTTTGTTGATTTGGTTACCATCTCAACTGATTCAGTGATGGTTTCATAATGATTACTTTGTAGAGAATAAAAGGAAATGGCTATTTTTTGTTTGATTAAATGTAATACTTTATTGCATAAAAAAAGGTCTTTAAAATGAAGAAACAAAACAAAAGAAAAAGTAGAGCATCTTCATAGAACTTAAGACATGGTATGGTACCCCATATGAAATGAAGATCATCGTACGCGTGATCGTTAAGTGCTCCAATGGAGAGTTGTTTGTCCATTATTGATATGTCAATTGTTGCGATAAGGGCTCGAGGAAGAGTGGGAAACTGACCATGGCATCGATGATTTCTCTCATGCCAAACATGGTCAAGAGTGCTATGACACGCCAAGCAAAGAAGAAGAAGAAGAAGAAGATGTGGACTGATATGAGAGGATTGTAGCTTAATGACCAAACTGTAACAACAACTACTGAAACGTGTACCCATTAGGCCATTAGTAGTTGGTTGTAGAGATTGTTTCTCTCTTTGCTTAACTGCACTCGACCGTTGCCTCTCCCGTAAATTTAGTATTAAACTATTAAATTTACACCATATTACAATCAAAACTAACTTTAGAGATCTTTGTCATGTTATTCGTAATTTAATTAGTTAGATTTATTGCAACCAAGTATGATAGAAATATCAATTAGAAAACACATGCTAGAAACTTGTATATGTAATTAGTTTCTAAAAACTTATCCTGCAGTTACATATTTTATAGCTATATCATTACTATATTGATGAAAATATATTCAATTGTGATATTTATAGAGAAATGAGATAAAGTTCTTTACTCGGGTGCCATATAACCAAATGTACCCACTGCCCCACTTGTTGTTGAGCTTAACTTCCTTCAGTTTAGTCCAATGCAATATGCACTCTCTTAGTCCACTGTACCGGATCTGGAAGCTAGAAACTACAATCTGCATATAAGCTCTTTAGTTTTATCGTAAATCACAATTTTAAACTTCTTAGGACTTTGGTAAGTGATTCTCTATTTTTGGAATCGTTATATTGTATACCTGATCGATGTAACTATTATCCAAGGTTGCCATTCTCGACATATGATTAAGAATACATACCAGAATCAAAATTTGATCAAGAATCGATCATTATATGATTTAAGTTATTTCAGAGAACACAAAAGGGCTTTACCAGGTTGACATGATGTACACGCGTTAAGACTTTAGTTCCGCGAAGAACTGTTTCATTGCCTCCATGTCCTATCTTCTTTATCGCAGCTTTCTATACATGAAGGAATACACACCAAATAATTTTGATGCTCCATGTGAGTTAGAGATATGTGTTTTCAAAACTCAACTGATATAATAATGATATAATGACATAAGCATAATAACTGTAGACTTCATGAAGCTTTTTTTTATTAAAAGTTGCTAACCAGACACCATGAAACAGATTCCAACAACTTCAAGGTGGTTAAACTTCAAGCCGTCAATCTCAGATAAGGAAAATCCATTGATGGTGTTGTTGTTTCATTTACCGCTTTCTCCTAAACGACGCTTGGTGGACCATCAGCTAAAAGATTCAATATTAAACACAATATAGACTAGAAATCAAAATCTGTTTCTGTGAAAAGTGGAATACCAACTTTGGCAGTTTTGTTCTCTCCTTATTCATCATCTTTTCGTTGAACAATAAGATGATCACCGGTGGAACAGGAGCTTGAAAGAGAAAGGAGGAATGTTAAGCCTAATGTAAGACCTGAAGAGTGCATATAGGAGAAGATGAATAGATTTGTCGTTCTAAAGATTGGCTTGTTTGGGAATAAGGTTGGATTTAAATAGGTTGGATTGGTCATTGCCATTGTTAATGAAAGAGGAGTTGGAGAGGTGATCAATGAAGAGAGCGACAATAAAGAGGTGGAGTGGGGAGGGTGGTTAAATGAAGGCTGCGGAGGAAGAGAATGTAACGGGTTAGGGTTTGTCTTTGAGAGGATCAAGAGCGTTGGCTGTGGAGGTTGGGAGGAAGACAATGTGGCGTGGGTTTGAGCTGGTCACAGGTTATAGACCATGTGGCCCATGAGAGGGTTGACAAACCTTGTTGTTTTTTTGTTGCAGATAGCGTGGTATGTGTCGACTTTTGTAAAAAACGGTGTGGCGTTGGCTGGCGAAACTGCATGGCGTTGAAAGCTGATGTGGCAAAAGGAGGAAGACTTTGGTTTAAAGCCTATGTGGACATATTGAGAGACCACTATTAGTGCCTTTTAGTTAGTTAGATAGATATATGGACTCCGACCTAAAGAAAAAGAAATAGGGGCCTTATTGTTTTCAGATTTTGGAATGGTTTTTAGATTTTGATTTTGCAAAAATCACTTTTTTGACCATTCAAGATTTTGATAAAAATGGATTTCTTATAATTTAGGGAATCTAGATTTTAGTAGCTTTTACCTATTTCTATGTAGAGTCCAAAAACCCATTTTTCTAGTTTTCCTCATTTTTTTGTGACCTTTTATATTTTCTGCACATTTATGATTTTTTTTGGTGCAAATATGTTTTTTTTAAGTCATCTCACTTTCTACCTCTAACTGAAACATTATAATTAGATTCATGTTAATTTATGTCAATTTATATTTTTTTAACTTTAAAATAATAATAATTTTCATATGTTACTTAATTTAATTATTTAATAATAGTTTAAACACATAAAACTAAAGGTTAAATAAAAAATATAAAACGCTTTAAACTTATTGAGGAGGGACCAAGCATAAACATGTTGAAGGCTCATGTGTGGAAGTTGGATTACCCTTTAAAACTTAAACATTTTGTATGGCAGGCATTATCCGATGTTTTGCCAGTTTCGACACGGATATCACAACGTGGAGTAATATGTGATACTATTTGCAAGCGTTGTGGCTTGACTGAAGAGAATGTTAATTATGTCCTCTTCGAATGTACAAATTCGTTAAGCGTATGGATCCTTTCTCAAATCCCGATTATGAGCTCAAATTTTCCTACAACTTTGGTATATGCAAATTTAGACTATCTTTTCTGGAGAACTCCTACGGAGTTCGACTTAAATGCTTCCACGGGTATTTTTATTTGGATTATGTGGTTTTTATGGAAGACGAGAAATCAGAAGGTGTTTTAAATGGTAGACCCGGAGCCATAAAGTATAATTGAACACGCTATGAGTGACCATAGTTTGTGGATGTCTGCTCAAGAGAAAACCCTGGAAAATAGGCAAGAATTTGAAAACACGATAAGTGAAAGGTCAAAGCCACGATGCAAAGTGGATGGTTCTTGGAAGCAGATTGACTAAATGTCAGGATTTGATTTAATATGTGAGGACCCATAAGGTAGAATATTTCAGCTCGGAGCTAAAAGTTCAAAACAAAGTTTAACACCTTTACATTGTGAGATGGAAACTCTTCTTTGGGCGATGAGAATTGCATAATAGAAAGATAGATTGTCAGAACTTTGAGACAGATTGCGCACAACTAGTTATCAATCACTTAAAGATTGACCAACCTTCTCAAATTTTATTGAAGATTTTTGCACCCTTTGCTTTTTATCCCTTTGTTTTCTATTTTGTTAATTTCGCACTCTTTAAATTCAAAGGCAAAATGCTTAGCACGTGCTACCAGGTCTTGTTCACTAGAACTTTTTGTGTAAACCTTTTCCCTCCTGATTGGATCACCAATCATGAGATGTTTAACTAAATGATTTGGATGGTAAATAAAAATTTTAAACTTATTTGTCATTATTTTTATTAAAATTTCATTAATATTATTTATTTTATTAACTTTTAAACATAGAAGAAAAATAAAATAAATTAAAATCTAAAAATATATTTTTCTTTAAGATAGAGATTTTTATTTTTTGGAAAAATCAAACAAGTTATCAATCAAGATTTTTGAACAAAAAGTCTACACCATAATAAAAACCCAAAAATTCAAAATCCAAAAACCAAAATCCAAAATCCAAAAATTATTTTAAAAACTACAAACATTTGGAACCTAGGTATCGACCCAGCTGTGCACAGCGCATATTATATATAGTTTTTTAAGTTTGATAATATAATAAACATTTAGTATTTTAAAGTTTGTGTTGAATATAAATAATTATGAAATAAACAAAACCTTGGTGACTTTTTAATATGGTATATAAAGTCTCATTTTATTAATTATTGTCTCATGTATAATTTACCTTAATAAGATCTGGAAAGTTATTCTTTTTATTATTTAATTTTGATTAAATCATAAAGTAATAAAGTATAAATATATGAATTATCCAAGAAAAAGTAAATCACAAACGAAAATAGAGTACAGAGAAAGCGATGTGAACGTGATATATTTTTTCATTTTTCATGTGAAATTAATATTAGTAAATAATTACACTATAACTTTCCATCATTTCAACTAAAAGGAACATTACAAGTTTGGAAAAATATGAATATAATCTAACATACATCCAAAATACAATTCAAGGAGAGATGTCAGAGATTTCACCGTTGCGAGAAAGCTGAGAAAGCAGTTTCACACCATCCAATCAATAATCGATTTGAGATAATTTAGTGAAGAGAATTTTCTTTGAAAAATATGTGTGTTCCTTTCGCCCCAAAGAGAGTGTAGTGTCACCTGGAGAAGAAGCTTGAAGATAGTGATCTTCCTCTAGCACATATCAGATGGCGGATTGGAGAGTAGCGCTAGAATCTGGTGAAGTTCATCAGGTGGGTTTAGTGTTATCTTCACTGCAAAGAAACACCAAAGTTCCCCTAGTTAAAGGGCACTGGAAAAAAATATGAGCTATTGATTCCAAGTCTCTTCCACATAGCACGCAAGCTAGAATTACCTCCATGCCCCAACTTATAAGCTTATCCTTGGATGGCAGTTTTCTACAAGCAGCTAACCAGAGAATAAGAGAGCACCCTGGAATGTATTCTTTGAACCACACACAATTTGTTCAACTTAAAGAATGGGAAGGTTCCCTCAGTTGACTCCAAATTTATTTTGATGAAAAGGACAAAGTGTACGTTCCTGAACCAGAGAGCCAGAGATAGGAGTCTGTAAGTAAGGAGGCTTTTGGAGGGTCTATATCAAAAAAGACACACTTGAAGGTTGTGCTACTTCTCAAACTTTGCGTTTGGGAGAAATCAATGGTCATTTCTTGTAGCATGATTCACTGCTGCATCAATCTGGATTCACAACAATGAAGCTCCCCTCTCTCCCATGTAGTCAATTAGCGGCCCAAGTTTTGTCTTGTTATCAAACCAGAAAGACGTTGTATTCCCATCATTGAATTTGTATAAGAGAAACTTATTAGCATTTGACCTCAACCTGATCATATTTTATATTGTCCAAGAGAGGATCTTAGCATCATTTAACAGTCAATAAGACTTACAATAAAAAATATTTGATTTTAACCAAGCAACCAATAGAGATCCCGAGATTAAGGAAAATTTCTAGAATTGTTTTGGGTTGAGAACCTCCTGACAATCTTCTAAAAGTATAATACCCAAACCTCCTTCTACTTTTGGCTTGGAAACATCTGACCAAGTGCTACTGTGAAGCTGTCGAGTTTTTTCATAGGAATGCGACACATAAAGAGTCTATTTTTGTGTAAAATTGCTTTGACATTTTGAAGACCTGGCACCAGAATTTCACCATTTTGTATATCACCGAGGAAATCAATCTAATATTTCCTGCAAATGACAAAAAATTTACAGTCCAATTGTGAAGCTTCTTTGTGATATTTTCCAAGAAAGGTTGCAAAGATGAGATTGAAGGTCACTAAGTATGTAATGGCACATCCAAGAATCTTGCGGGAGAGGAGCCAAGCCTAATTCCTATCTGGATTGACATATTTTCAGACTCAGCAGGAGAATAACCACTGAAGAAAATCTCAGAGTTTGAGTTGTTTATATCTAATCCAGAGAAGTCTCTGAAGTTTTGCAAAATGGATGAAATTCCCATCAAAGAGCTTCTTGAACCATCAGAAAAGACCAAGAGTTCATACGGAAATAGGAGATGCGTTATAAAGAGTGATTCACACATCAGGTGAAGAGAGATGAGCCCTTGTGAGGCCGCTTGATTTAGCACCTTTGAGAGAGGCTCCATCACCATCAAGAAGAGATAAGGGGATAATGGGTCCCCCTGACTGAGACCTTTCTTTCGTGGGGAAAAACCAACCAACTCGCCATGAGTCACAATTACATACCTTGCCGATGTCACTCATTGGTTGATCCAACTTCGGAACAATGGTGGGAATCCTTGAGTAATAAGCAATTTATCAAGAAAATCCCAACATACATAATCAAACATCTTTCTAAGATCAACCTATATCTCCTAATGAGTTCGGTTGCAAGCACCACATTTTCCCAAGATTACTCCCTTTCTGAAAAGTTTATTAGGTTTGAGAGATGCATTGGAGAATGATTGGTTTTAGTTTATTTGAGATCAGCTTGGAGATGATCTTGTAGATTAGAGTCCAACAACTTATTGGCCTGAAATCTTTCAAATGATAAGTTTCAGATGTTTTAGGAATGTGAGTCGAGATTGTAGTATTGAATTCCATTAGCAGTCTCTCATTCCTGAAAAATTCATGCACTGCCGCGAGAACATCTTGTCCTACTATTCTCCACGTACCTTTGAAAAATTCAAGAGGGTAGTCGTCAAGGCCTGAGCACTTATCAGAGGGCCTAAAGAAGATTTTTGCCTGAATCTCTTAGTATGTGAACAATTTCCGCAGATTTTGAGATTGTTAGACAGAACAACGGAAAGGAAGCATGTTTTCCAGGTCACAGAGCAAGGAGATGTTGGCATGCTAGTGAAACCCAACAATTCTTAGAAATATTTTGCTGCATGATTTTTCATGTCCTCAATAATGGCTATCTTACTACCCGCATCATCATGCAGGAAGTAAATGTTATTCTGAGACCATCTCTGAGAAGAACCCTTATGGTAGAAGGATGTGTTCCTGTCACTCAAGTTTAGCCATCTCACTCTTGACTTTTTTCTATATAACTTCTCTTCTGTTTTCTTTAGATCATTCGAGTAGGCTCTCGCAACGTGTTCCTCCTTGGCTCAATATGAGGTTGGATTAGTGAGTATTTTTCTTTTGGAAATCATCCACTACCTCAGCCTATTGCTTTACCCTCTAGGGTATCCCACTAAAATGTGTCATGTTCAAACCTTTGATAGTTGGCTTCAACATCTTTAGATATTGATGAAGCTAGATTTCGCTAGAGATTAACTTCAAATTTTAAATTTATAAAACTTAATCAACTAACAATCCTCACTAAAACGCAAGTATACGACTATATCGATTGTAGTACTTAAGGGTCAAACCCACGAGAGCTAGAGACTTAAACACTAGGAATACACAATATCTCCTAAGCTAAGAAAATAAGAAGAGAGGTGACGGTTGATACTTAAACTAGATGTAAAAACCTACAAATACTAACACAAATGCAACGGATGAATCAAGCAAGCAAGCACGAGGTTAAACCAAGTAGCTAATTCGCAAAACCAAGACAAATAATGCAAGATTCAAGATGGAAGAAATCGATCTTGAGACATGAAGATTGCTTAGAATTAAATCCAAGAATTTAATTGGGTTTCTCTAGAATTTATTAGATGATCAAAGCTATTCCTAGGCCAAGGAACCCTCCTTTTTCGATCAATCCATTCTCATGGCGAAGATCTATTCAATCATACACATTACAAGGCTCAACTCTCGCTTTTTGCCTATCTAAGCATGTAAATGATAGTAATATACAAGCCTTTCTAACCATCTAGCACCTAGGTAATATCCACTCTCATGGGCCCAAGTGAAAACATAGACTTTGTTCTCTCAAGCATTTCATCAAACACTTTCTAGGCGTCAATGAGCAAGCATGTAACTTTTGAAGATCTAAACAAAATCTAGTAGGAATCTATGTCAAGATCTAGTCTAATACCCATTATAATCTTAAATCTAACCTTAAACTACCATATCTCAAGATCTAATGTGTTCTACTCACTGACCCATGGAAATCCAAGAAGTGTAACAAGCTTCTTGAGAATCCATGCTTGAAATGAGAAGAAAGTGAGAAGAGATGAGATAATTAAATGCAAAGAAACTCAAGAAGATCCAAGAAAAATCTCAACTTTGTAGGAAAGGAAGAATCTTGGGAAAAGGAAGAAACTTTGAGAAAGAACAAGGATGAACCAATGAAGAACAATAATTAAAGAGATTTAAATTGCATAAATAAATAAACAAGATCCAAGAACAAAATTTTTATAGATCTTGAAACAAACTTAAAAGAAATCTAAAATCTAAAGCTTAGGTAGCATAAATGTTTTTGGAGGCTTAGAGAAGGCATTTATATGGAAAGTGGAAGAGAAGTGTTGCCCTAAAGTATTTTTGGGAGAAAATTGGGTTTTGACCGACCTTAGGTCGATGGGGAGGTCGATCAAGATGTCTGTGTAGCTCACTATTGGTCTCATGCATGTCACTATCAAACAGCCTGGTCGATAGTCACATGTGTAGGCAGTCTCTTCTTCTTGCATTTTCCATTGCCGTCAGAATGGCTTATTATTTGCATATACTTCTCTTCTCCGCTTGTACTTGACTCTTGATTCTCTTTGTTTCTTCACCATTTAAGCATCAAAAATCCATTGCTTCAAGCTCTTCATTCACTCATCCAAGACTCTTCCCTACAAATGCAAAAGAATGCAATGCAAAGACGAAAATCCTAAACTAGACTCAACTTATAAACTAGATGGATTAATCTAACACTTAAATGTATTATATACAACCTAAATGCAACTAAAATACATACTAAATGATGCTAAGTATGCATCAAATTATGTACACATCAGATATCTCTAGAGCTTGAACCTATAGGAGGCATGTGAGAAATATATTCCCAAGCCGTTTTACAGAAATTTGGGTGATCCATGATGTGATTAAAGAACTTAAATATCTTCCACAAATGTCTTGCCATCGAAGGAACCTGCAATATCAAAGGGGAGTGGTCTGATTATTGGGACTTCAAGAGCTCATAATAGACATCTAGAAAGTTCTGCCACCCATTTTTATTAACCAAATCGTGATCAATACCCTTTGAAATCGGGTTATCTTCTTGATTGTTCTAATTTGAATATAGAAGACCCTTTGCGGGAACTTCAAAAAATGAGCATCTTGAATAGCAAGGATAAAGTCATAAATACCAGTGGTGTCCATATCTTTCAAGAGATTGCGAGAATGTTGTTAGATACTCAAAATTTAGTTGAAGTCTCCTAAGACTACCAAAGGGGAGAAGCTCAAATGTCTGCTTTCACTTAGGTCCTTTAGTTCCTGTCATAGAAAAACTCTTTGATCAATCTGATTAAGCCCATACACAAATAAAGTTGTTATGTTAAAATTCTCATACTCAAATAAAAAACCACAAGTCATCATCTGAGATGATTCTTTGTATAAGGTCATCACCACCATAGGATCCCAGACCACCATAATTCTTGATGAATTATGTGGTTGAAGTTATCAAAAAACTTCTAGCCAAAAGGAATTTCTCTCTCCGTTCTCTTTGAATTTGTAGGATGCATGTGTGTCTCCAAAAAAGCATCAAAATGCGGCTTCTTACTACCTATAAAAGCCTTCGTCATATCTTGCCTTGAATAACTATTTTGGACCTCTTATGTTCCACGCAAAAAACATAATGATGGGGATTAAGCATAGTTTGAGGCCCTCCGGCCAATCTTCTTGCGAGAGACCAAGAAAAAATCGTTATCATTTGCTTTCTCTATTGTCTCTGGATATAGAAGAGATACAATGATCTGCGTTGATGGGGAAGCAATGTTGTTGCTCTCAGAGATCAATTAAATCTCTTAATTGCTATCTGAAGCTACTATAGTCTCGAGAGCTTTCTCAGTTAAGGCATTTTCATTTGGATCATTTAATTTTGGTAAACTTTCAGCTCCATTTTCAGCTTGTGTGGTAGTAGCAGTTTGTTGTTTTTCTCTCCAAAATTTTAGGGAGTGGGATCTTCCCATTCTTGATCTTAATCCCACCTTTGAAAGATTGTATCTCAGTCCACTGCTCGGAGATATGGCAACCTTTCTTCGAGATGGAATATGAGCTTTAGCTTTAGGACAAAAAGAGCTCAGATGGCCATAGGTATTGCAGCTCTCACTGTCTCACAATATGGAAGGATCCAAGGGTAAGTGACAAAGATATAAAATATTCGAACGTTTTCGAGGCCCACGAGCAGTTGGGGGGGGGTCCTTTGTCAAGTCAACGTCCACAACAATTTTAGCTACCTCGAAATTCTCTTTTCAAGCTATTTCTGTGGAAATAACCGCTGGGGTGCCCACACCCGTAGCTATTCTCTTGAGGCTATCTAGGTCCAAAAAAGATACGAAATACCCTTGAGCTTCACTAGCACTTGCGCTTTTGTGATAAGAAGTTTCTCTAGTGTTACATCAGGGACCAAGGGACCGCAAACATCATATGGCCAGCAGTGTTCCATAGATTTCGGCTTAGGATGATAGCTCTTGTGCATGGATTAGTAACTTTGAGCAAGTAAGTACCCTTTCCTAACATGTGTACAAAGATGTGAGGGCCTGAATGTGCCCATATTGCATTCACCACTCCAATTATTCTGCCCATATCAGGTGATTGGTCTTAGAATTGAGCTCATATATAATCTTTGAATTCATCTTTTATAGCCAACATCTTCTTCTCAGGGATAAAAACAAACGAAACACATGACACATGCATGAGTCGTAGAAGTGAATAAGCTCTCCAATCTTGGAGGTGTGGTAAACATGTACTTTTATTTTTTCGGTTATTTTGCTGAAGTCTTCGTGTCTAGCTGGTTTAACATCAGCAAAAGGAGGTTGAAGCTGACTGAAGAGACATATAATTTGTAAGCCAGGGAAATAGCATCCTCCAAGGAGGCGATGTTGTGATTTCTCGTCACCATCGCGAATGAGGAATTTGCGATTTCAAGAATGGGTATTACTGCAATTGCAGGAGATGTTACTTTTCCATCTCAAGACTCTAAAGTTTCAGGTCAGAGCAAAGGAATTTCAGTACTGAAAGAGGAAACATATACTGAGTTACTTGCATATTTATCATATGGAGGACGCGACGAGCTCTTTCTACTAGTAAGATGAGGAATGCTGCGCACTAAACCCCGACCAGAGGAAGAACCATCTACAAAGGTGGGGATGTGCGGTTGTTTCTGGAGAGGTAAGGGTATAGGGGGTTTTGCTTTAAGTTTTTCACCATAGAGCCATGAGGATAGAAAAGTTTTTCAAGACCACTAAATCAAAGGATAGAAAAGTAGAGGTGGGAGAAAGAAGATATTATCGCTGGAAAGCATGAGGATTACCGGCGGTGGCCAATCAGATTCAAAAACCATAAACACTTAAAATTCATAGGAGGGAGAGAAGGCCTTTTTGTCTACACCCGAGCGTGATATATTGGCTAAATAGTAAAAAATAATATAATATAGACCGCAACAAAGGAGAAACATAATTACACTATAATAATCAATTATTACAAAATATAACAAAGAAGCAACATCTCAAATTTTAACTAAAGTACTTACATTTTAAGATTTAAAGGCTTTGATAAAAAAGGAGTCCTTTATTTGTGGCAATTGTTGGGGAAAAATAAATCATCTCTGACATCAAAGAGTCAAGTCACGCTCTCAGCAACAACTGAACCAACGAACAAAGCAAATAATGAAGCAATATCAGGGGAACTAATACTAAGGATTACAGCAAGACCGGCTACCCGACTAAGGCACATATCAGCAATGAAAAAGGAAAAATTCCACTTTTATTCCTCTAGATATCCATGATGGCTACATTGAGTGAGAATAAAAGAAACATTCCTACATTCGAGATTCTCATAGTATTGCACGAATCTACGAGATATCTAGGAAAAATCTAAGGGAGATTTGACCCTAATCATCCTCGATATACTATAAATACTTCTCCTTGAATACTCTATTGTATTCATTTACATAATCAAATACTTGTACACATACTCAATACAAAAACCTTACTTTTCGACCACTTTCTATCTTTTCCTTGCTTGAATCTCTGCTTTCCGTAGTGCCACAACGAACCGACCAAAAATTACCCTAACAACAATGTCTGACTTAACTTATTTATAAATCATTTGGATATCACGTTTTTTGGTACTAATAAAAAGGAATATTAGTCTATCTTGGTAGTTGATTTTTCTGTTTAAAAAAATCATAGACATTTGTTTATTTGGTGTATATTCTTGATTTCTTTTTAGTATGAGATTTATTAATATATATTTTTGGATAAGATAATATTTATTGTTATATGTCATTGGTGAAGTTAGTAATTTAATATTTTTGGGAAGGAAAATATTAAAAGATACTAGCCGAGAAACAAATTGTAACATCCCCTTTAGTCTTTTATATGTGTTTTTATGTCTTTCACTAGTCCGCGAGTTCATCCTACCTGACGATCGATATCGCTACTTTATAAAGTTTTAAAGAGCTGAGTTATTATCCCTAGAAATTACCATATGATATTTCCTCGTGTTTTGTTCTCACACGTAGGGGTGGACACGATTCCCGTTCCATTTTGTCACGTCCCATTCTATTATGTCCCAAGAATATGATGTGCTTTCGTAAGATAAGAAAAAAGCTAAGAAATTTTTATAATAAAAGCATGAAAAAACTTGAATGTTATGGAGCAGAAATTCAATTATTCTTGAGAGTTTTTGAAAATTATACGATCTTTTTCACTAAAGCTTTGCTCATAAAACATCCAAAGAGATATTATTGGAATATATCTCTTGTAGATGATGCTTCCAGAGGAAGTTATATATTTATATGTGTAGATGTACTCAAAAGATCTATAATAAAGTTTTAATGAGGCAGGAGCACGAAAAAGATACACCAAAAGAAAATAACAATGGATGTATATCGATGAAATGTCTTGAGGACATATATGAGATGATTCCATAAGAACGATGTGAAGTTCGTCTAGAAGACAAACATAATATAGAAAAATATGAGATTTCCATCAATTATACACAAGTTAAGCGTTATAGGTTAAAGGTGAGATAGATGATATTGATGGTATATTTTTTGTTTTCTGTGTCAAAATATTTTAATATTGGAAATGATTATTCATATCCAAAATTTGTATCAGATTGCTAGAAAATGCATGGTTGGGAAAAAAGAAAAATGACCATGAAAACTAAATTACTCTCTCTTAATAAGAGAAATTTCTCTGGACATGTTGTCATTACACTTGAAGATGTAATGTCAGTAAGATGCAAGTGGATCTTCGTATGAAAAAAGAAATGAGAAAAATGAGGTCAGAAGATAGAACGCTGACTTGTGGCATAAAATTTTTTCTAAAGACCAAAATTTGATTATGAAGAAATTTATTATCCGTTAATAGCTGCAGTACAATTTAGGTACTTAAATAGTTTAACGACATACAACAATTTAGTAATATACTTGATGGATGCTGTGAATATATATTTATATGGATCACTTGATAGTGATATTTATATGAAAATCTCTATAAGATTTAAAGATTTTTGAAGGATCAAAAATATAAGAAGCAATATCTAAGGGAATATGCTTAATCAAGTTACAACGATTACTTTATGGATTAAAATAATTCGGGCGCATGTGGTACAATCGCTTAAGTGATAACTTATTGAAGAAAGGATATGTAAACAATGCAATTTTCCCTTGTGTCTTTATCAAAAAATATTCATCTGGATTTATGATCTTTGTTGTATATGTTGATGACCTGAACATAATTGAAACTCTAAAGGAGATTTATGATGCAAAAAATAATATAAAAGACAAGCTCGAAATGAAAGATTTTGGAGAGATAAATTTTTGTCTTCTTCTCCAGATAGAGCACTTCATAGATGGAATATTTATGCATCAATCAAACTGAACCAAAAGGGTGTAAAAGTGTTGTAATATAGATATTGAGTATCCCAATGGTTAATAGATCACTTGATATAGACAAGGATCCATTTAGACCTTGCAACGATAAAAAGCTAGGTTTTGAAATACCATATATGAGTGTTATAGATGGAATGATGTATCTTGCATATTGCACTCGACTAGATATAACATTTACTACTAATCTACTTGCAAGATATAATTGGACTGGAATAAAACAAAAATTTTGTTATCTCCTTAGAACGATGAACTTAAGGTTGTTATGTACTAGAAACCTCAAACATGGTTTAATTGGTTTAGCATATGCATGATATTTTTTAGATCCACATGAAGTTCGTTATAAACCGCATACGTTTTTTACTATAGGTGGAATAGTGATCTTGTGGAGATCTCAGAAACAGACTTTTGTTGCTACATGAGGCATGCAGAGAATGCAAATGGCTCAGGTATCTGACTCAACATACACAAGAAGAAAGTGGTTACTGACTAACAAAGAGTCAACAACTTCATTCAGGAATAATGTTGCATGTGTCACACAAACCAAAGAAGATTATATCAAGAGTGACATGACGAACATATTCCTCCAGGGTTCTTACCATATACTCAAGAGTTTGAGAAAATCAAGAAATGGAGGTTCAATATATTCGCTCTAGTTATAATCTAGCAAATCTATTCACGAAGGTGTAAAATGTTCATAAAACATATATTCAGAGTATCAGAATATGTCGTCTATGAGACATCTGAAGAGAAAAATATTCACCTATTCGAGGGGGGACTTTTGTACTATTGCACTCTTTTCCTTATAATGGTTTCCATCCCATTAGATTTTTCATGATAAAGTTTTTAACTAGACAATATACAAAAGTCTAAAATAATGATGGATAATCAAGGGAGAGCATTTTTGGATATTTATTATCCATTGCACATGCAATAAACAACCGACTCACTTCACATCATTGTTATTAAAGTATTACTTTTCATCCACTATATAAATTTATAATGAGATTTAAACGGTGAGAAGGAGTAAGAATAAAAAGGGAAGTGAATAGAAACTTTTTTACTTTCTATATCCCTTAATCCTCTCCCACCGAAATAATAATATATTAATATATATATATATATATATATAGTATACATACCTAAAAAAATAAAAAAATCGGTCCAAACAGATTTTATATCTAAAGCTCAAAAAGTTTGGAAGCCCATCAAAAACCTAACTAAGTATCAAAAACTTAAATTTTAAGTGTTGAACTCAGAATCTTTAAGACAAGGAAGGGGACTAAACCATTGTATTACAAGTAATTTTACAAAAAATTTGATGCCCTTAATTTTTATATAAATTTTAAAAAATCCTTACTTTATGGACTTTAGGCAAGGATCGGGTCTCTAAACACACACACATATTAAATACATGTATATATGCACATAATAGTTCAAATTTGTAGCAAAATAGTTTTAGTTACATCAATATGAGGAGTTGTGAAAGTTGAAACTTTTTAAATTTTAATGTTATAGTTATTGTATATATAAAAAAGAGGATAATTGTTTGTCTTGTAGCTCATTCTCAATTGAATTTATGGTATGAATAATAATTTATTAGGGAACACTCATTTGCAAAAGCTATCCGCTCAACAACCCCTGTGATATGGTGTTAATGCATCTCTTTTCTAACTTGAATTCGCTTCCGTAAGTGTTAAACAAAGAGTAATTTATTTAATCGTTGAAATATTTCTAAAACTAAATTTTTTAGGTTCTCAAATGACTCTCAAACATTATGAAAATAAAGTTTATGTTCAAAACCAAATCAAAATCAAAATCCCCTAACCAGCTAATTTGGCCCATGGGGTTTGATCTACTGTAACAAAAAAATTTTGAATTTTAATTTGTGGAATTTTAAAAAATTAAATATTAAAAATGTATTGTGCATCATGAAAGTAAACATGATGGATCTCATACACTAACGCTCACAGTGTAATATGTCGAAACTTCTCTATATAGACAACACTTCAATTGTAAAATGAGTTACACCAACAAAAGGAATTATAGCTCCCTTGTTTCAACTATTACTTCTCTGCTCTTATCGGTAATACTCTTCACAAAATATATGTATGCATATATATATATATACACATAAATATATACTTATATATATTATAATTATTAGCTATAACACGTTAATGATCAAAGATTATATCTAAGTTAATGTATGTAATTAATTTATCATAGTGCGGTTATGTCGCTCCAGTTTAATTTATTACTCCAAAGTGGTTAATTTATATAGCATTACGGATTATCGTCTAAATTATTTAATTAACTTTTTATGATAGATAATCGTGTCATCATATTTTAGCTACTCACAATTGTAATGGATGACTTTGGTCACCGTAATTAGTTTATTCTACGATAATTTTAACGTGTGACTTTAATCACCAAAGTTAATTTATTTAGCTATTTTAGTGGTTGACTCTGATCACCAGGCCTGACCCTAGCCTAAAATAGGTGAAGTCAGAGTTTTAGGCTCAAAATTATGATAAATATTTAAGGGCATAATAATTTATAAGAATTCGCTTATAGGTTAGTGGTTAAATCACCTTTCTCCCGAGTCTTAGGTACGTTGTTCTTATTTGATGTGATCATGGCCAACGCCCATGAGATCTCATGGCACGCGGACGAACAGCTCGAGCTTGAGGAACCCGAAGCCGCAAGCAGCTAGATCCCGAAGACGCCTTAGGCGAATCATCTGATACAATGACTCGATCCAAGACGAAGCAGCTCAACCGTGCCATCGACGAACTTATCCGACAAGATTCGGGCAGCTTCGTGAGTGCTTATCCGATCACGTTGATCGTGAGTCAAGCCTCCAAAAGCCGTCATTAATGGAGGTGTCGGGACTTGTGCTCTTTTTCCCTTCTCTCGGTTTTGTCCCACCGGGTTTTCCGAGAAAGGTTTTTAACGAGGCAAGTCCCGGTACTATTTTCCCGAGCCCATTAGTGACAATGGCCCCCGAAGACGAAAGCTAATAAATGCGCCGCCCAAAGTAGTTTGGAGGATAGTAGTTAGTAGTTTCATTAAGTAGTTTCCTTTAATGTTTTTCATTTAATGAGGTGTTTCCCAACTACTCTTTTTTCTATATAAGGAGAACCTCTCCTCATTTGTAAGAGATCCAACTTTCTATAAACTTTCTCTCTCTT